>JAADYI010000028.1:0-49144 GCA_023338185.1 Lagenidium sp. CBS 127285
CCCCCCCCCCCCGCGCGCATTATTATCAAAACCAACACTGAAGAAAAAACAAAATGCATCCATATTGATGATGATGAAACGTGTTGCTGTCGTCCCGTGTAGCAGCCGCAGTGCCACCACGCGGTGCGTCACGGCCCATCTCTGATAGAACAAGGGGCACCGACGGCGGGGCGACGACGACGCGGACGAAGGAGGAACGCAAATGCAAAAGAGAAAAAAAGAGCATCGAGACAAACTGTCGACAAAAACAAAGACAAATCAGCTAGACCTCGGTCGTCGAGTACGAGCTTGAGTAGCCCATCTGATCAAAGCCCGTCATCGCCGAGTAGTTGGTGTACTGCTGCTGAGACTCGGCAAAGTCGCGGTCGACGCGGCCCTGGTTCCACTCCTCCATCTCGCGCTTGTAACGGGCCCGGTCGGCGCGCTCCTTCTCGACAAACGGTGCCTTCTGGGCCTCGGTGGCCTTGCCCCAGGCCTCGCCGAGCTGCTTCGAGATCTCCGTGTTCTTCATCTCGGGGTTCTCGGCCTTGATCCGCGGGCGCATGACCTGCGAGTAAAAGAGAAACGCCGACGAGGCGCGCTTGGGGGCATCCGGGTGCTTCTTGGCGCGCTTGTTGGGGACCCGCAAGGGACCGTCGTACGAGGCCATCTCCTCCTCGTAGCGCTGCTTGTCCTGCTCGGCGGCGACTTTCCACGGCTGCTTGTCCTCGTCCGTCATCTTGGCCCAGACATCGGCGATCGCGCGCATAATCTCCGTGACCTTGGCATCCGGAGCCATCGTGGCCTTGATCTCCTCACGCTTGTCGATCGAGAAGAGGATGTAGGGCGACTTGCCGCGCTTGGGGGCCCCGGGGGCCTTCTTCTGCAGGCGCTTGCGCTTCTTCCCCTCCTTCACCGCCGGCAGCCACGACGTCGTCGCATGATCCGCACTCGCACCAAGTGGCTCCATTGTCCGAACCCCTTGAACCTGCTTGATTGCAGTTTTCTATGCGTATACTCAACGCCCAACGCAAATTCGCGACTGAGGGATAAACTATACCATACAGAAGTCCAAACGCCGCCTCGCCTTCTCATCTGAAAGAAGACCTCCCCCCTTTCGCGCCAAACAAGGACAGGTCATACCTCCTCATATATCGAGACTAAGTGAAAATCAAAGGATGGGCGACACCAGAAACTTTTTAAACCAATGAAAACGCAAAATTTGAAATATTTCTGCCAATGTCGCTGTGCTCTTTCCAGATTCATCACACGCCAGCGTGGATTGGTCAAAACCATGGTCTGTTTTCACCAATCCCCGACATTTCGTCTCCACAGTCTACGAAGCAAGCACACACCACCAGCAACACGCGGTCGACATGGCCAAGCACCACCCGGATCTCGTCATGTGCCGCAAGCAGCCGGGGATCGCGATCGGTCGACTGTGCGAGAAGGACGACGGCAAGTGTGTGGTCTGTGACTCGTACGTGCGGCCCTGCACGCTCGTGCGGATCTGCGACGAGTGCAACTACGGCTCGTATCAGGGCCGCTGCGTGATCTGCGGGGGCCCAGGCATCTCGGACGCCTACTACTGCCGAGAGTGCACGCAGCTCGAGAAGGATCGCGATGGCTGCCCCAAGATCGTGAATCTCGGCAGCTCTAAGACGGATCTTTTCTATGAGCGGAAGAAATATGGCTTCAAGAAGCGGTGATGATCGCCGCGGGCCTCTCTTCGCCCTACATGCGTTCATCGCAATCGCGAACGAGTTGCTTTGTGGAGCAACATCTACGTGATCGCACTGGTCGTTGATGCCCCGAGACGCAGAGAGACAACGATCCTCCATCACATGAATAAAATACACGATTTGCATTTCCGCTTCCTAGACCGATGCCCTGATCCGGGGCCAGGGATAATGGCTCTGACAGCTAATAGCGCCCTCCCCCCCCTGACATGTCCAGTGTCAGACACACGTGCTATAGCGTACAGTATTCAGTCACACGTACAGTATTGAGTTACCCAAGATCCTGGAACGATAGTCATAAAATGATGGTCCCATTGGAGCAAACTTCGGAAACGAGATGGTCTTCTTCGTCGTATTTTATCCACGGACTGGTGATATTTTTTGCTCCCAATAGCCCACTGGATTGGTCATAAAGGCGCTATTTTAGCCACTTATCGCCTTCCTCCCTCTTCGTCACTGGCATTCTCACTCGCCCTGCGTTTGCTCTCGGAGACGACCGTGATCAACGTGCGGAAATCCTCGATCGCCCGCCGCCCCTGTCGTCTCCGCCGACGTTGGCTCCGCGGTCCGCATCGGAAGCACCAGCGGCGCGATCAATCGACAGACCTTAGATACCACGCGCAGTGCGCTCTGGAGCACCAACCGCCGCTCGCGCCCGTGTTAGATCTCCCCCGTCACTCGTTTTTAGACTACCGGAGCGGAGGGGAGAAGAACAGAGGACGGAACACAAGATCCACTCTGGAGGAGGAGGTACGCGTCTAGGTCGAGGATGAATGGATGGATGGGCGATGGGGTTGGCTCATGTGACCTGGTGCCTCGGTGGCCGCAGCGCGTTGTCTCGAGCTCTCTCTAGCTCTTTCCCACCCCCACGATGCTCCAGCGCCTCCGTCACGCCGTCGGCTGGGGGCTCCCGCAGCCACCCGCCGGCACGCGCATTGACTTTCAGGTGTGCGCGGCCTTGGACCACGGCGAGACGCTCTACATTGTCGGCGACATCCCGGCCCTCGGTGGGGCCATCGACTGCGTGCCCAACCCCGCGGCGGCCGCCGGTGGCAGCAGCAGCAGCAGCTCGGGCTCGGGCGTCGACGCCGGCCTCGCACTCGTGACGACCCCGGAGCTCTACCCGATCTGGTACAACCTCGAGCCCGTGGTCGTGCCCGTTGGGACGGTCATCCGCTACCGCTATGCGGTGTGCACGGGCGCGCGGTTCACCCGCTACGAGTCTGTCGGCGTCCGCGAGGTGGTCGTCGGGCTCGAGGACGTCCAGACGCAGGACACGCTCGACTCGCTCGAGCCGCCGTCGGGAGACGCGTGGGGGGTCGTCCCCCGCCTGAGCTCGGGCCAGGCCTTTGTCGACCGCCGGGCCAGTGGCAGCGGAAGCGGCGACGCCAGTGAAGGCGGTGGGTTCCCGGCCGCCGCGGGTGGCTCCCCGTGGGCCTACAAGCGACCGTCGGCCAAGCGCACCCAGCCCCCGCTCTCCGCGTCCATCCCCGAGGAGGCCGCAGACGTCGTGATGCGCGACGCCGATCGTGACGACGACGCTGCGGATGCGAGCGTGGACCGCCCCACGGAAGACGGCGACAGCACCCACGCGAGCGCCGGCGGCAGCTCGCACGCCTGGACCGACACGGACTCGATGGCCTCGGTCCCCGTGTTGCTGGACATGCCCCCGCGCCATCATTACCAGCTCCAGCGCAATCAGAGCGCCCCGGCGACCGTCCCCACGTCCGGGGGCGGCCCGGAGGCCGAGGACGCGCGCCTGCTCTGTCACAGCCCGATCCTCAACCGCGCGCGTTCGTACTCGGACGAATCGATCAAGTCGCCGCAGCACGTGACGATCGACTCGACGGATGGGGTGATTATCGTTGTCTACCGGCTCCCAGTGCTCGTGCAGCGCCTCCCCGACGGCCAGTACCACATTGAGTGGGAGGATGACAATCTCGTCTGCCCCTCGGGGCTGCTCAAGGAGTCGAAGGACCCCAAGACGCACTGGGACCGGGTCAACTCGATGCGCCTGACGTGGGTCGGCACGGTCCACTGCGCGTCGGTGATCCCGAAGGAGGACGAGGAGCGCCTCGCCCGCCAGCTTGAGGATTTCCACTGCGTGCCGGTGTTTCTCCAGCCGTCGATCGCCGAGACGTACCATGGCTTTTGCTACGGGACGCTGTGGCCCATCTTCCACAACATTGTCGACGTCTATGGCCGCCTGCCGACGCGATGGTGGAACCCGAACCACCAGAAGAACGCGTGGTCGGCGTACAAGAACGTGAATCGGATCTTTGTCAACAAGGTCATCGAGGTGTACAACGACGGTGACTTGGTCTGGGTCCACGGCCTCCACCTGCTCGTTGCGCCGTCGTTTCTGTCCCGGCGCCTGCCGTGCGTCAACGTGGGGCTCTTCCTCCACACGCCGTTCCCATCGTCGGAGATCTTTCGGACGCTCTCGGTCCGCGCGGACCTTCTGCGGGGGATGCTCTCGGCGGATCACATTGGCTTCCACCTCTACGAACACGCCCGGCACTTCCTCACGAGCTGTCGACGCATCCTCGGTCTCAACTACAACACCCAGCCCGGGGGTTACATTGGCATCGAGTACAGTGGCCGGATGGTCATGCTGACCATCAGCCACATTGGCATCGAGCCGACGTTCATGGACGCGATCAATCAAAGCGAGCACGTGCGGCGGGATGCGGTGGCCCTCACCGAAAAGTACGACACCCGGAAGCGGACGATGATCGTCAGTGTCGACCGCGTGGAGCGCTTGAAGGGCATCCTGCTCAAGCTCGGTGCCGTCGAGCAGTTTTTGCTGCAGCACCCACAGTGGCAAGATCAGATCCAGGTGGTCCAGATTGGGCTTGTCGATTCATCCAACCCGTCGGAAGAAAAGGCCGCCTTGCTCAATGAAATCGCGACCGCCGTCAAGCGGATCAATGAGCGCTTTGCCAGTCCGACGCGTTCGGAACCGCTGATTGCGTACATGGAAGTCGAGAATACGGACATGGCCTCGAGGTTGCCGCTGTGGCGCGTCGGAAACATTTTATTGACGACGAGCGTGCGCGATGCGGTGAATCTATACCCATTCGAGTTTATCTACGCTCACGAACTCTCCCACACTGCTGGCGTCGTGATCGTGTCGGAGTTTTCTGGGAGCAGTCGCGTGCTCACTGGTAGCATCGGCATCAACCCCTGGAAACGCGATGAAATCGTCAAAGCCCTGCTGCTTGCGCTCACTATGTCCGAGGAAGAACGGATTGCTCGACATCGCAAGGATCTCGAATACATCATCAATAACTCACGAACGAAGTGGGCAGAGCGGATCTTGGTGGACCTCAAGCGAACCAAGAAGTATGCCACCGAAGGCGAGCACATGGGTTACGGTCTCGGGCTCGGGTTTCGAATGCTCGAGTTCAATGCGGGCTTCAAGCTCTTGGACACGGAGGCAGTGGCCAAGGCCTATCGCTCGAGTTTCCGTCGGGTGTTGCTCTTTGACTATGGCAACACGTTGACCCAGGACGAGAGCGACGGGAAGAGCGACTTTTCAAAGTACCTCAACGGCACCGAGCCAGCGGCGATGACGGATACAACGTTTGTTTCGCGCGCTGAAGCTCCGGTCACATCACCGGCTGTGTTATCGGCGCTCACGCTGCTGTGCTCCGATCCTCGCAATACTGTGTTCGTGCTCAGTGGCCGTGAGCGCACGGATCTCGAGAAGACGTTGGGCTCCGTGAAGGGTCTCGGTCTTGCGGCCGAACATGGGTATCTGTACAAGTGGGGGGATCCCAAGGCGGGATCGGACCGCGATGACGTGTGGCTCTGCACGAAGGACAACTTTGATGACTCGTGGAAGGACGTGACGCACTCGGTTATGGACATTTACACGCAGCGCACGCATGGCACGTATGTCGAATTGAAAGGAAGCTCGATGCTCTGGCAATACCGAGACGCCGATCCCGAGTTTGGGCAGCTGCAGGCCAAGGAGCTACACGACCAACTAACCCAGGTCCTGGAGCATTTCCAGGTGGAGGTGCTGACGGGCAATGACTATCTGGAGGTTCGACCGGAGGGCGTAGACAAGGGCGTGATCGTCGATCGTATCATGTCGACTCTCGAGTCGTCTGGGGGCGCTGGTTATGTGGACTTTGTGTTGTGTATCGGAGACGATCTGTCGGACGAGTTTATGTTCCAGTATCTTGAGGAGACTCGAAGTCGACCGAAGCTCTTCACGGTCACGGTCGGGAAGAAGCCCAGTGCCGCCAAGTACTTTGTGAATGACGTGGACCAGGTGATGGAGGTCTTGCAGTCACTCACCAAGGTCTCGACGGCGGCGAGTCGCAATTTTTCTCTCAACGACCTCCGTCTCCTAGATGCGGGTCATCGCGGAGTTTCGTACGTATTGGGGCAGCGCTTGATTTTGCTCATTCTTGTCATAAGGGCGACTGATTTGTGTGTGTGCGTGCTCACAGCCCGGGATTCTTCAACCGCCCGTCGCCATCGGGTTACCATAGCGAGTCGGCGTTTGAGGGCAATGACTCGTCGTCGTCGTTGTCACGCGCGTACAATAATTGCATCACCCCCACGGCCGCGACGGCAAGCGAAAACAGCGGTGGGTTTGGCGGCGGCCTCGGCAGCAGCAGCGGCGGCGGCGGCGGCTCCGGCGCCGGGGGCCTCGGCCTCCGGTCCAAGTACTCGATGTCGATGAGCGCCATCTCGAGCGTGGCCAATAACTTCCCCGCCACGTCGTCGACGTACGAGCAGTATTTTAGTAACATTGAGGAGAGCGGCGAAGACCAAGGTGGGATTTTTTTCTAATATACTACGACGATTTGCCCAGCTCGTGTGGTCTCGTGGCCTCGTGCGTTCTCACTCAGCCCTGAGCGGCCCGTTGGAGCTCGTGTCGCAGGGCCCGGGCGTCGTCCTCGCCGTCGAGCTTGTCAATGTATTTCTCCTCAACGCCCGGATTCTGATCCCCAAAGGCATAGTCCTTGACGACGGCCGTGTTCCAGTCGACGCTGGTAAAGACATAGCCATTCGACTTGTCGATGGCCTGGATGAGCTTCTGCAGGCAGTCGGCGTCTTCAATCTGCAGCGGGTGGAAGCTCACGAGGCTAAAGTCCTCGACCACGTCGATCAGTGCCTCGTTCATCCGTCGAAATTTGGTCGCGAGGGCACTCGGGGGCCGCGGGGGGACGTCCACGAGGACGTCATCATCATCATCATCATCATCATCACCGTCGCCGCCGCCGCCTCGGGGGTTGTCGAGTCGGTCGAGGAGGTACCGGAGGTCGAGCACATCCGTGTAAAAGTCGAGGTTGAAGGCGAGTTTGCCATATTGCTGCATGAGGTCGATCTTGGAGAGGACGTTGATGTGCGGGAGCTCGAGGCGGACCATAGACGAGAGACTCAGGAGCACGACCGAGATGAACTTGGCGCTGTCGGTGCAGTGGTGGGCGTCGACGAGGTGGACGACCGACATCTGTGAACGAGGATCACAGTCAAATCAGTCCAACAGTTGATTCGCGAGTTCGTTGTTCATCAATCACCACGCACGCGGTAGTCGAGTCGCTGGAGCTTCTGGAGGATGTTGTAGACGCTCTGCTCGTGCGTGTAGAGCTCGACCTGGCCGGGAAAGTCGAAGAGCACGTACTTGGGGCCGAGAGCGCGGAGGCGCTCTTCGAGCCAGTCAAAGTTCTGATCAATGTAGTTCATGCAGTACACGAGCCCTGTCCCAAAGGAGGAGCAGAACATCAGCTTCTTATGGTCCTCAGAAGAAACCCGCTTGCATCCCGCACGCACCGCCGTTGGGCCCGAGGCCGAGCTCGTCCATGACCGCGTCCAGGGCGACCATGTCGGCAATGTCAATGGCCGGTTCGTACGGGAGCTGCTCGTTCGCGGGGTCCATGTTCACGATGGCGACGTCGCGGCCGCTGGCGCGCAGGAACTGCTGCATGCCGTTGCAGTACGTCGTCTTGCCCGAGCCCGGGGGTCCGAGGATCATCTGCGCGAACGGCATGATGATGCTCGCTCTCGTGTCGAGGCTCGATGCTGCTGTGGTTGGCAACTCTCGATCATCATGAAGACAAAAACGCACCAATCAGAGACCACGTACTAAACCAACAGCGTTCGTTTAAGGCGTCCCTAAAATAACGCTTGCGATCAGGAGTGTTGCTCCATCCACCACCACATTGCGTAAACACTTGGGGGGACAACATCCCACACCTCACCGTTTTTCGCTGGCGAGGAATCGAGAATGCTCGGCCACGCGATCGTGATCGCGGCGAAGGCTGCGACCCGCGGGCTGCAGCGGGCGTCCACCCAGGCACTTCGGCGTCACGCGGCCCTGCCCGCCTGCGCCCATTTCAAGTCGAGATCCTGGAACACTACGCAGAGGTCGGATCTCTACCATCGGCATTTCTCCGTCGTCCCACCGCCATCAAGTCCCGAGGATGAATCGGATCCGCCGACGGTGCCCGGCGTCGAGTCCCCTGGCGACAAGTTTGTCATGCTCTACACCTGCAGCGGTACGGTCGGATGTTGAGTGGCATGGGGCTCTTGTGTATGTATTGATGATGGCGAGTGCGTGAAGTGTGCGAGACCCGAGCCGCGAAAACGATCAGCAAGCATGCCTACTACAAAGGCGTCGTGCTCATTCGCTGCCCCGGGTGCCAGAATCTGCACCTAATCGCCGACCGACTGGGGTGGTTCGACGATGAGTCGGTGGACGTCGAGAGCATCCTCCGGGCCAAGGGAGAGGAAGTCAAGGTCGTCACAAACGAAAACGTCCTCGAGTTGACCGATCGTGATCTCCTCGGGAAATCATGAACACCTTCAACCAGCGTAGGCACAATTACTACGTCATTTATTACACACGAGTGCTCCCTTCCGTCCTTCGCAACCTCTGAACCTTGCCGTGAGTTGCAGTGGTCGAACGCACTCCAGGGTGCGTCGTCGTCGCCTTATGACGTCGATTCATCTTGGAGTGCCTTCAACCACGGCCGACGGCCTGCACCGCGGAACAACACAGCTTCGTGCGTGTTAACCTGGACCGACGGGTTCGCGGAGGCGAGGGCGGTCGTCTTGGCCAGGCGCGTCGTGTCCATCGTGCTCATCTCGATGTGCATCTTGCGCTTCTTGCTCTGGTTCTCGTGCCGGCTCATGTGCTCGACGAGACCTTCTTGCTTCCCGTACATCCGGGAGCAGACCGGGCACTTGAACCACGTCTTCCCAGCCTTCTCCTCGATGATGGGCTTCAGTTGATCGGGGAGGACGAGCGGCTCGAGTTCCCCATCGGCCTTCCGCTTCTGTTGCTTGTCGACGCTTGGCTTGCCTTCACACTTGTGGAACTGCAGCGCCCTTCGAGCGTTGAACTTGATGTCGCACGTGGGGCAAGAGAAAGGATGAAGCTTCTTTTCGTCGACCCCCTTGGACAATTGGAGCGACGACGAGCTCGCGCCGTGCTTCGGAGCCCCCGTCCGGATCGCGTTTTGTGCCGAGTACATCTCCTTCCCAGTCTCGATGTACGCAGCGATGACGCAGCCTGCAACCATCGCCTCGAACTGGTGAACATGCTCGCGGAGATCTCGAAACTCCGCGAACATCTTTTTGGCACGATTGCCAACGATTTCGTGCAAGTCGAGGTTACTGATCGTGTGGTCGATCAATCTGCACGCTTTTTGTTTCATCTGTCACAACACACAATGAAGTTCAGATGGACCCGACCCGCGAGTCCTTCAGCAACCACGCGGACCTGATCTTTATACCCGATACGGGTTCTTCGCTCATCTTTCCCCATCTGGCTCAAGTTCATCTCCACAAACTCCGCAGCGCGGCGCAGGTTCCCCGCCATCTCGCCATCCTGCGGAAGCAATCGCTGTCAGTGCCCACCTAGATTCCATGCCCCATCAGGAAAACCAGACCAACCTGCGAGATGAGCGTTCGCAGATTGTGCCCACTCGAGAAGAGCTTGTTGGGCGCGGGGCCATGGTGCGACTTGTCTTCCTCGCCCTCAAACTTTCGGTAAGCGCTACCTTCATGGACGATGTGATCCTGCACCACTGTGCCGCAGCCGCGTCCGTCAATGCCGTTGCAGATTGTGTCCCCTCGGGCATAGTCGGTGATGAAGTTGTTCTGCTCCGTGTTCCCACAGGTCTCACACCGATAACGCGGAGCTACGCAAGATCAACAAGTATTCGCCCATGAGAATTGGAAAGCAATCGCACTTCTCCAGCAGCGCTTGTACAACGACGCACCGGACTTTTGCTCCGCGTCAAGCTCCGAGAACTCATCGGCGTCTGATTTTCCCGCCTGCTTCATCTTCTTGATGAGCAGCATGACGTCGTTGACCTTGAGCTCCGGCACGAGCAGGTTCACGATGCGGTCCTCCATAGGGAGCGTCGGGGCATCGTCGCTCGCCTTGGGCAGTCGAGGGGCGGGGGCGCGACCAGCGGGTGCCTCCTTGCGCTGGTTCTTGCGCCCGCTCGACTCAGATTTCTTCTTCTTCTCCGAGGGTGGTGGCGCTGCGACCTGCGGCGAATACAATCCCCCCCCTGCCATGAGCCCCCGGGACGCGGTGTCGTCCCACCGAACGCCGCTACGGCACCTGCGCGGACGACGAACCCCCCGCGGCTCCGCCGCCATTGGCCGCGGTCACGGGGGCATCGGGGACACTGAACTCCCCGAAGGCGTCCTCGGCCTCGACCGAATTGAGCGCCGCGAAAAAATCCTCGGCCCCGGCGTCGAGATCCTCGTCGGCCATCGTCGCGCGCTTGCGTGTGCTTTTGTGGGCCGTTAGTTTGAGTGTTGTTGTGTGTTTGGGTGGGAATTCCCAACAACTGTGAGCTAACCCACACGCCCATCCCATATTTTGGGAGTTTTTTTGAAAATCGCCTCGAGTATTTTTAGAAAAATACCATCCCCCCTTTTCCAATCCAAACCTGCGACGTGTGTGAAAAGGCAACCAACAGCAATCCTCATGAAGCATGTGCCGGTGCATGGACCGTGTCGATGCCCAAGTCGCGGCAGAACTCGGCCTCCATCTGCTTGAAGAGCTCCTCGTCCGCGGGATTGGGGCCCGCTCCCGTGCCGGCGGTGGCCACAGGGGCGGTCGCATTGCTCGTGGCGGGGGGCCGGTCTTCATGGGCACCACCCGCGCGCCCACGCCCGCCCCCGCCACCCAGCCCCTGCTGCTGCTGCTGCTGACCAATGGCCTCGCGCGTGGCTTTCATCCGCTCGCTCTCGCGCTTGAAGTACGCCTCCATCGCCTGCCGCTCGCCACTCGTCGCCCGCGCGAGCGTCCGCGGGATCTCCATGATGTGCAGGTTCCCGATCTGGTCGCCAATGGCCACGAGCTGCTGCTTGACGTTGAGACTCGCATTTGTCCCAGCCGCAGAGGCCGCGCCGCTACTTGCACCCGTGGGGGCCTTGGCGCCCTTGCTGGCGGCCATCGCGCTACCGGCACCGACTCCAGCGGCATTTGGATTCGTCGCCGCGCCGCCACCGCCAGCGTTGACGGGCCGAAACTCGATCGAGGTCAGCGCGCAGGCCGTGACGCCAATCGAGAGACTCGCTCGGTGCGACTGGTCCATAAAGTCCCAGACCTCGAGGATGCCGTCGGCCTTGCCGATGTACACGACCGCCGGTCGCGTCGGCGAAAACGCCGCGCATGTGATGGCCGAGAGCGACAGCGGCGAGGCAAAAATGGGCCCGTTCGACTCGGACGTCTTGCTCACCTGCGAGACGTTCCAGAGGTGAAAATTGGACTCACTCGCGGTCAGGAAGATGGACGGGAAGAAGGGCGATGCGCCGACGGCGATGGTCGCGCGAAAGTGGTCCCGGCAGAGCCACTGGACGTACTCGACGCCGTCGTCCCCACCGCCACCGCCGCCTTCCTCGTGGCTTGACGATGATGCCATCTGCTGCTGCTTGGACGCCGCCGAGCTACCGCCGCTCGTGGTCGCGTGCGGTCGCCAGTCGGCGTACAGGAGCTCACCTTCCTCGGTGCCGCAAAAGAAGCGGCTCGTGACGGCCGCCGCCGGGGCGGCCTCGTCCTTGGGGCGCTCGAGACAGAGGCACTGGAGCCCGAGCTCGCCGGCCGAGTCGAGTTTCGTGAGCGTGATTGAGTAAATGGGCACAAAGTGCACCTCCGGGACCGCGTCCTTGGGGGCGCCCTTGTCGATCTTGGTCCGCGTGAGCCCCCGGTACTTGGGGTCCTTGAAGCGGAGGTCCCAGAACGAGACCTGCCCGTCACCGGCGATCGTGACAAATTGGTTGATCGTCGCGTCCGCCGAGGGCACGAGGTGGCCGCGGTTGTTGACCTCGACCCCCGCGGGGAGCCAGAGGAGGTCCGCCACGGGCCGCCGGTGGCTGCTATCGATGTACGAGACGTGCAGGGGCTTGACCGGGGGGATCTGCTTCTGGGCGTCATCGTCCAGGGCCGCCCCCGTCCCTGTCGCTGCCCCGCCGCCGCTCCCCTTGGTCGTCGTGGCCTTGGCCTTGGCCTTGGACAGGAGCTGCTCGGCCTTGCTAAAGTCCCAGACGAGCACCTGGCCGTTGTAGAGGCCCCCGGCGACAATGTGCGGCTGCGACGGGTTGAAGCGCATCGCGAGGACGTCCTGGGGGGCCTCGAGCATGAGCTGCGGGTGGATGAGGTCGACAAAGTTCCAGATGAGGATGAACGAGCTGTCGATCTTGTCAAGGAGATCCAGGCGCCGGCTAAAGTTGACATTGGCCGCGGCCGCGACGGCGATGACGCCGTTCTTCTTGGGATGCCAGTCGATCGCCGGCAGTGTCTTGTTCTTGCTGTACACCAAGTCCGTGAAGCTCCGGAGTTCCTTGATGCCATTCTCGTTCTTATTGGCCAGCGCGGCGTCCTCCTCATGGAGGTTGGCAAATGGGTCGAGAAAGATGTCGAGAGTCTCGTTCTGCTGCAGCGCCTCCTCGATGAGCGGGAGCACGCGCTCGAGAAACGCCTGCATCTTCTCGGCGTCCATCTCCTCGACGCGGCGGCGGGGCTCCATGCGGATGGGCTCGTACTGCAGGGCGCTGTTGACGGCACGGAACCAGCTCGTCTGCGTCGTGTTGTCGACGAGCTCGGGGATCCCCTGCAGTCCAATGTCCTGCTCGAGCCGCGTGAGCTCATAGTTGGGGTCCTTGTGCTGCCGCCACTCGACAAAACCCACTGCAGAAGAGAAAAAACCATCGACAGACACCGAGTCAGCAGGCACAACACGAAGCCCGTGCGTTTTCTCGCCCGTTAAGATCGTACGTTGGTCGGCGTCGCGGTCGTTGAACTTGTAATCGGCGTTAAACTCGTCCGACATCTTGGTCACCGACAGTCGAATCTGACCAAGGAAGGGGCAACGTCACGACTCACCATCACCGTTTTCAAGGGAGACAGCAATTACAACGCACCAACTGCCGGGAGCTGCGAATACTCAGGGCCTCAACGTCCTCGTGTGTGTCCCGGGCAGTGGCCGAGAGCCATGGGCGGGCGAGCACGGGGCGGTCCTCGTACACGATCCGAGAGAGATCGTCTTCCCCGCCACCCGCAGCGTCCTTGGCCTCCGCGGCGAGCACCTCCTCCCGCTCCCTCGCTCGGTTCTGGAGCATCTCCATCTGCGTCTCGTAGGCCTTGCGCGTGAGGCACAACAGCCAGTTCTCGCCGTACATCTCGGTCGGGTCGGCGATGATCAGGATCTCGTCCCCCTGGAGCTTCTGTTTCGTCGGTCAAAGGCGGGCGGGCACATACACACGGCAGCATTGTGAGATCTTCGCCAAGCGTCAAGGACAATACCTCTGCTGTGCTACGAAGCCGTCGCGCCGCGCACCGTGATCTCATTGCGAAACTCGTGGAAGGGGCACATGAAGCCGATCTGACTGATCTGCTCGAGAATCGCCGCCTTGTTGAAGACCTGGTACTCGACCGTCTCCCGCAGGCCGCTGCCGGTCTTGAGCCCGAGCGTCTCCATCTCCCGCATCGAGATCATCATCGGCCGCGTGCCCTCGGGCGCGGGCAGCTTGTCACCGGCCATGCTTGTAGGTTTGATTGATGGATGCGTGCGTGACTTGGCCGCTGCTGTGAAGTGAACCTGTGCTCCCGACCTTTCGTGCATCGTGGTATCTGTGACGTGTGGGGTCTTGATTTCTCTATGGTCATGATCTGGGACATGATTTGGGATGTGCCAAGTCCGTCCCAAGACTCCGACACACACAAGCAGCGCAGCCTAGATACAACTACAGCATTCATTGATCGTCCGCATTGTCGGGAGAAGGGAGCTACAACGCAAACGACGAGGACACGGGTCTAAAAGTTGTCGAGCCAGTCGACGTCTCCCGTGTAGGGCTCGAGCTCGGGCATCTCGGTGCCGTTGGCGAGGCTATCGTCGAACATGCGCTGGAGCTGGTAGGCCTGGACCCCGGGTTGGGTCTTGGACGCGACGACGACCCAGTCGATGGCATTGAACCACGGGTGCGCGCGGATCACGGAGCCTCCCTTCTTGATGTCGACGATTCCCTGGCCCCCGAGGCGGCTATCGGCGATGGGGTTGAGGAGCTCCTGGATCAGGTCCTTCGCCTCGGCCGACAGCTCGTCGTTCGTGAACACGAGATCGTCTTTGTGGAAGTGGCGCGAGATCTTGGAGTAGACGGCCATGGTCACGTCCTTTTCGTTGAGGCCCTCGTCCTTGACCGCAAACGGCGTCTGCCCGTTGAGCATCTCGTACAGGAGGATCCCGAGGGCCCAGATGTCGGCACACGCCGTGTGTCCACGAGCCGAGACCATCTCGGGGGCCATGTACTCGGGCGTCCCGCAGATTGTGTACGTCCGCATCTCGTCCGGGAGCTTCTTCATATGCCTGCAGGTGAGTCAATTTCGGGGGGCGGGGCGGGGCGGATCATCACACAGAAGGACAAAATGCAATGGTCAAAGGGGATTCGCTTGCAAGCAGCGAGCGCAGGTGACTGGAGGGGAGGACGTACCGGAAATCGTGGAGCTGGAGGAAGCCCTTGGAATCGACGAGGATGTTGTCGCTGCTGAGGTTCCGGTAGGCGTAGCCGGCGTTGTGGATGTACTCGAGCATGAGGAGGCACTGCGCCGCGTAGACCCGCGCGACGTCCTCGCTGAAGCGCGAGCTCTTCTCCTCCGCCAGCAGCGTCGCGAGCTCGGTGACCATGATCGTGTCGAATGAGATGTAGAAGGCGTGCTCGTCCTTCCACGTCGTGACCATCTCCGGGACCAAGGGGGTGTCGAGGCGGATGGTCCGGTGCACCGTGAGGTACTTGGTGACCTCGTCGACCTTTTTGTCCTTCTTGACCTGGCGGAGGGCAAAGACATTGACCGTGTAGAAGCGCTGGGACTCGCTGATCCCCTGGTAGAGCGCGAGGTAGCCCGTGTCGGTGTTTTGGATGACGCACCGGAACTTCATGTCCTGGGGGCGGAGGGGCCCGAGGATGACGGAATTCCGGCGCACCGCGGGGCTGTAGATGAGGTTCTTGACGGCCGTCTCAAAGTTGTGGCGGGCCTCGCGTTGCTGGCGGTCGGCCTCGATCATGTCCTGGAGCGAGCCCAGGACCTCCTCAAACTCGCGGCGGCCGACCTGGAGGAGCTTGGTCCGGCCCACGGAGATGACATTGGCCGCCCGGGGGGCGTCGTTGAGGAGCGCCCGCTCGCCAAAGTACTGGTTCTTCTTGAGGCGGAGGACCTCCCGGGACGTCTTCTTCTTGCTCGCGGGGTCCTCCTCCCAGATCGTGCAGATCACGGCCCCCTCCTGGATCACGTAAAAGGTATTGCCGACGTCCCCCTGGTTGATGATGTAGTCCCCGTCCTGGAACATGACCTCGCTGAGGTTGTTGGCCAGGCGCTCGAGCTGCGACTGCGTGAGGGTCTTGAGGACGTCGACCTTCTTGAGGGTCTGCACGAGGACGCTCGTCGGGGCCTTGATGAAGACCCGCCGGAAGGCCCGGCAGTCGATGGCCCAGAGGACCCCCGGGGAGAGCGCGATGACGCTCGAGGACCGGGGGCTGTTGTGCATGAGCGCGAGCTCCCCAAACGACGCGTATTGGTTCTCCTGCTGCTGCTTCTCCATGTACGTGTGGACGACGCTCTCCTTGGCCTGGTCCTCGTCGCTCCGGACCGTGACCTGGAAGCTCCCGGACTCGACGATGTAAAACTTGTCCCCCGGGTCCCCCTGCTTGATCACGACGTCCCCCGAGCGGACCTCGATGCGCTCCATGACGGCGTAGATGTCCTCCTTCTGGGGCTGCGTGAGCTGCCGGAAGAGCCAATTGTCCTTGGTGATCCGGTGGATGATGGCCATGTGCTCGGGGCTCTTGGGGATCACGTGGTCCTGGACCCGGTACGCCAGGTCCTCCTCCTTGACGAGCTGGGCCATGTCCTTGCGCATCTGCGCCCGCCGCTTCTCCTTGGACATGCCCCGCCGCACGGGCCGGAGCTGCTTCTCCAGTGCCGTCTCGCTCTGGTGCCGGGGGTCCCGCTTGGGCAGCGACGCCGCGCCGCTAAACTTGAAGTGCACGCAGATGATCGTGATGTCATCCGTCCGGAGCTCGTACGTGAGCCAGAGCCGATACGACTCGGCCACGACCTTCTGGCACGCCTCGAGGGGGTCCTCGTACTGGGCGACCATGTCCACGACCGCCTGGCTCGTCAGAAACTCAAAGACCCCATCGCTCGCGATCACGACAAACTTGTCATCCTCCGTGAGCTGCAGGGACGTGATCTCCGGGACGGCGATAACCCCGAGGGTCTCGGCGATCTCATCGCCGATGCTCCGGGTGAACGCCGTCCCCGGGAACGCCCCGTACGGGGACCAGATCCGCGGCGGGTCACCGTCCTCGTCGACCTGATCGTTGAGGTTGGCGGCCCAGTTCTACAACCCAAAGAGGCGTCACACCACCACCACCACCATCAGCACGTCGATCGAAAAACGCCACGAGACGCAACAACGCGGCACGCACATCATGCACGGGGGCGATCCCCTCGAGCTGGTCCATGGTCAAGACGCGCGCCCCGCTCCGCTTGACGCGTTCTCGTTCGTCCTGCCGACAGCGACCGTGTGAGCAACGTCAGGGGCCACCAGTAACAACCAGCCACAGTATGCACACACGCACGCACGCACCGAGCGGTAGGGGGTCTGGTCGACCGAGAGGGGCTGGGCCGTGAGCTTGCCGTCGGCCATGGTCGCGATGACCGCCCGCGAGTCGCCGACGTTGGCGACGTGGATGGTCTCGCCGTCGAGGAAGAGGCAAATGGCCGTGGTCCCGCTGAGGCTGTCGTCGATCCGCGACGCGTGGAGCTTGGCGTTGGTGTCCTCGAACGACTTGGAGTAGGCCTCGAGGAACGAGCAGTAGCGCTTCTCGAGGATCTTGATGAGCCGCTCGGGGCACTCCTTCTTGGCAAAGGTCGAGCACAGGTCCCCCGTCGTCCCGTGGCCGTCAAACACGCCAAAGTACATCTTGCTGTCGTCGCCGTTGAACGACGGGATGATCGTGTAGCTGTCCTGGTTGGGCTTGTCCAGGGCATCCGGGTAGTAACCGCGCTGCGAGACGAACGCGTACTGGATCGCCAGGCGGTCCGTGATCTTGCTCGTCGCGGCCTTGGGCGAGCACACGATGCGGCTGTTGATCTGGTCCTTGGTCAGCGGCGACCGCGCGGGCTTGCCGTTCTTGTCCGTGAGCGGCGCGACCTTGGCCTCGGCGGGCTCGCTCCGCTGGAGCAGCGACGCCCCGCAGCCCATCGGTTCGACGGGGGAGGAGGGGGGCGGGGCGGGGCGGGGAAGAGGGCGGCAGGAGCAGCAGCAGCGGCGGGGGCGGCGGCGGCGGCGCTCGTGTCAACGCAATGGCAAACCAAAACGGACGACGCTCAACAGACAGACAGGCAAAGGACCTATCGCATCCGAACCAAGTATTAGCGTAGAGGCTGCAGCGGCGGCGGTCGTGGCAGCAGCGAGAGGAGCCGTGACAGGAGCGGCCCGACGCGACGGCGCCGCGGCGTTTCGTCCACCGCCCGCAGCAGCAACAGCACCTGACCCATTTATACTTTTGCACCCGGTATTTCAAATTTAAAGCCCAGTCCGTGCCTCGGAAACGCGCGTCATGCACCCGCAGCCGACGGGGGCTCGGGAGGAGGGGGGGTGGGGGTGTCGCGGCGTCGTTGCTCGTTACTGGAAGCGAAACAAATAAACAATACGATGCGCCTTTGCCATTGCGCACTCTCGTTTCTCTCTCTCTCTCTCTCTCTACACGTCGGGGGCCGACGGCGGCGCCTGCTCCTGCTGCGAGAGGAGGACCGTGTCCTCGTGGATGTAGCGGGTCGTCGCGCCCTTTTGCATGCGCACGAGGGCATTGGGGCTGTAGATCTCCTTGTTGTTGAACCACTTGCAGCTCACATACTGCACGGGGCACTTGTTGAAATGGAGCATCTTGCCGACGGTCTTGTCCTCGCCAAAGTCGAGGCCGTCGAGGGTCACGTACGCGGGGCGCTCGAGGAGGCACCGGAGGAGCTCACGGCCGACAAAGTACGAGCCCCCCGTGGCGAACACGTACGAGTTGGCATTCGCGGCGTCGCCAATGTTGACGTGCATGTCCCCGGCGTAGCACGTGTCGAGGTTCTTGCACTGGCGGAGGCACTGGTAGTAGTGCGGCCAAAAGACCACGGCCTCGTCGTCCTGCTTGTAAAAGTGGAACTCCCCGCCGCCCCCGAGGCGGTGCACGTGGCTCATGATCGTCAGTGTCTTGTTGTGGAGGTTGAGGTAGCTGTCCGTGCCCGTGTGGCGGACGACCGCGAGCGTCTCGTCGAGGGCCCGGGGGATCGCGACGTCCTCGTGGGCAAAGAGCACCGTGTGGGGGGTCGCCATGAGCCCGACAAAGTCCCAGTTGGTCTTGCGGCAGACAAACACCACCCGCTTGGTCTGCTCGATGAGCCCCTGCGTGAGCTTGTCCACCAGCGAGCGCTCGGTCGTCGGCAGGATCGCGGCCGTCCAGCCCAGGCGCACGTGGCAGAAGAACACCAGCACCTGCGCGTAGTAGCCGAGAACAAAGCCCGCCACCACCGCCAGGGCCACGAGCCGCTTGGGCCCCAGGAGCCCCCGGACGGCCCCCGCAGTCGCCGCACCCGGGAGCCGTCGTCGGGCCTTGCGGGCGAACGCGTTCTCCCCGTCCTTGGAGTCGGCGCTGCGATCGTCGTTGTCCTCCGAGAGCAGCGCGCGCTGGTCCACGTCGGCCGCCTCCTGACCTCCGCTGCCGATGGGCCGGCGCCCGCGGATGTGCGTCGGGAGCTCCCAGGCCCGATCGCCGGTGCCGGTGCTAGGGCTCATCATATCACCTCAGAATAATAATGGACCGTGGTGTGCATGGTGGTGTGGTGAGATGTGGCCCACTATCAACCAATCATCGTGTCATATTACTACACATATAAGCCAATGGCCATCGAGAACGGCAAGTTGAAGCCTCACAAACTTTGGGCGGGAAGCGCAAGAAGGACGATGGACACGCTGTGGGCGGATGTCGAGGACGACGTCGAGAAGCGCCGACACGTCAAGGACCCGTTCCGTGGGCCCTACGTGGCGCTCGTTGCTGCGCCCTTCGATAGCTTTCTCGTTGGCGCCGGCGACGCCGGTGGCCATGCGCTGCGTCAGGGTATGGCATCCGACGACACGGCAGGCAAATGACCAGACCAGAGCCAAAATACTGACGCCAAGGGAAACGTCCACTGTGTAAAGAGATCTCGATGCGATCTCAGCAAGTCCACCTCCGACTGGGTACGTGCGGGTGTGCGCATACGCTGTGCAAGAACCGTGGTGTGTTTTTGCTGAATGTGCTGTATAACTCGCTGAACAGAGCTCCTCCGGCGTCAAGTGCAGACATTGTACTCGGAAAGCGCCGCCGTACGTGCACCCACGCGACTGTGCGACTTGATAGCAATGTCCTCGCACTGAGTGGATAGTTTTTGTTGGCTATAGATGCTTGAAGGACAATCTACATCCTCTCGAACGCCAAGAAGGCAAAGACAGCGGGGAGTTGATCGTGAGTATGCAGGAACTGCTAACTGAAGAAACTCAGTCCCCCCACGTCTAAGACTCGATCCGATGCACGAACGCAGTGCAGCACGGAGTAGACGAGGACCCAGCCGAAGAGGGGGCTTTCGTAATTGACCTGGAGCGCAAGCTGGCGCAGCTCTCCCTTCTGGAGAGGTGTTGTCATCATCTCGTGATCAATAAGAAAATCGAGCATCGATACTAACGATTCCCATGTAATTGGCAGCGGAAAGTTATCTAGAAGCGATATTCAACAGACCTGGCACTGGAAATGCCAATGCCAAACACACTATCGTCCTGAAGCCCAAACTCGTGAGCAGGAGTTGACTAATAGAGTCACAGAAGCACTTCACGCGAAATTTGAAAGGCAGCAAGATAAGATGAATCCACTGCTGCGGTATCAGCTTGCCCATGACTCGAACAGTGACACAAACGAACCCGACGACACGGAGAACACTTTTCGTATGTGTCGTTAAATTTGACTAATACCGACGACGTTTATTCTCAGTATTCCGCAGTGGAAAAGTGCAAGAAGTCGATCAAGCCTTTTTTTCTTGAAGATTTCATTGGTACAAACGATCTACCAAGCCAATGCTCCGGAAACGAAAGCGGTATCAAGCCCACAACGAGAACGAACTGGATGCTTTATTGACTGGTTCATGTAGATGTTGAAATGTCTTCGCAAGTTTCTCAAGAAGACCAGACAACGATGCCCCACATCCAGACTAAGGGCACGTGCTTAACCGAGATGACAACAGCTGGCAACGATCATGGTCCCAATCCACCAGATAACGACGATGTTGACGGAGAAAACCTCGTCGAAGACATCCCGCAAAGAAACGAAGAACTCCATGTTCGTACGGTTAAACGTACCCGCACGAGTACAAGACAAAAAGTAGCTAGGACACAGGATAAACGACGCCGGTACGTTTCAGTTGAAATTAGGATGGCATGTGTGACATCTAGGGTCTAACATTGTCTCTAAAGCCCATTGCCTTTGTCGGTACGAGGATGCAACTGGTGCTTTAAATCAATTGAACGCGATCATAACGCCCCGTGCAGTTGTCACAACCAGTAAACGATGTTCGATCGACTCGACAATCTCACACACCGACGCCTCCAAAGGATGTCGAAAAAATGCTCAAATTTCGGCGTGATCATTGGTTGAGTTTTCACCGCAGTTTGATCGATCCGAAGATAAACCTACTCGTGCTTCGCAAGGCATTGGCAAGAATCGATGATTGCGAATCCTCCTCAACGATTGACTTGTCAAGGCAAACGTCCCCGGAGAGTCAACATTTTCAACAGCAAGAAGAAAACGGAGAAGACGCCATTCTAATCGAAGATACCGCGTTTGCGTTTGATGGAGACAGTTCAATGCCCAGAAGTGATAACCAAGTTCAGCAGGTAGCATAGTTGCTTTGTTCTGGAAGTATTGAGCAGGACCTTCAAACTCGATTACGCAGCCCACCAAGCGTCCAGGCGATGACAATGAACAAACGGAAATGAAACGTCGGCGCATAGAGCCAGCATCAAAGCCTCCAAACCAACGACGGACGCTGCGCAATATTATTCACGATCTTCGTGTTTACTTTCGACGGATGTTCAAAGGTTGTCGCGTCAGGTATGTCATACATCTGACGCCAATACAGACAATAAATGCGGAGACTTCTGGTGTATTCAATGTAGTCACTTAAGTTCGCTGATCAAGTCACACGCGTCACACTGTTCTCCACAACGGTGAGCCTCAACTAAACGTTCAGTTCGTGTGTGTGTGACTGACGCCGTTGTAGGATATTCGTCGCACTTGTGTTCGCCGCCTCGAACGAGAACAGCCAGAATAAAAGCTCCGAAGAGGTTTGTTGTCGTCGACTTGTTATCATTGTTGCACGAGACGAATATGCCCACTCACTGACGGTGGATCTTAGGAGGCGGCTTTGGATGTTCGACTTGAGTCGATGCCGTCAGGAATGGCAGACGTCAAGGTTGTGGTTTCTAGCCCTAGCTTCAACAAGATGTAGAGAGCCCAGGCTAAGCCAACTTGAGTCTCCCTTCAACCCGGAGGGGGGGGGCACAAAAATGATCAATCCACACGTCCCCATACTCAACCTCAGTGCAGCTCCGCCGGGTGGGTTCACGAGGGGACCAGATCCTGATTTAAAGCGGGTAGGGGAGGCGGATCCGCTCACGTCAAAGCTCGGAAGATCCGTTGAAACAGTGCGTTTCCGTATTTGTACACACGGTCTGAGCCATGCGTGCGTTGGTGTTGGTGGAGTGCACCCAAGGAGCGAGTGACCGACCAGCCAGTGAGCGTGTGACCTAGTGGCTCATTCTCCGAGTGGAAGCGTCGCCCCACGTTCGTTCGCCCACGACGTCGTCCCGACCGACTCCTGCCGACAACTCGTACGGGGCCATGGCGACCGAGACCCCGGGGATGCGCCTCAAGGCGCTCAAGACCGCGGTCTCCCGCCGGGGGTCGTCCCTCAATGCGACCCTCGAGGCCAAGGACGTCCGTCTGCAGCTCGACGAGGCCTTTGAGCGGGACAATGGCTACTCGTTCGACTACGTCGTGGTCTTCAAGGTCCACGACGAAAACGCCAAGCTCGACGAGATGCAGAAGGAGTTTTCGATGCGGACGATCCTCCAGCGCCTCGCCCGCGGGGGCATCGAGACCAAGATGTTCTACTCGGTCGACCGCGAGCACGTCTTCTGCAAGCTCCGGGCGTCCCTCGAGCGCCTCGGGAAGGAGGCCGATCGCATCGACTACAAGGTCGAGTTCGACCCCGTTGAGATCCGCAAGATCGCCGAGCAGGGCTACCCCGAGCAGAACATCGCCCCCATCCAGATCCAGGACGAGAAGGGCATCACCACCCGCGATCCCTATCAAAACTTGTTTGCCAAGTACGACGTCGAGCCCCGACTCCAGCCCGCATACAAGAAGTACGGCCACAAGAAGATCCCCTTCCGGGGCACGGACCGCATCAAGCTCCTCCTCAACATCATGAAGGCCCATCTCGGCGATGGCGGCTGCGCCCTCAACCTCGAGCTCCTGCAGAAGAAGAACTGCATCGTGGCCGCGTTCCCGCTCCACGAACGGGAGGAGCTGATGGAGCTCAAGTCCAAGTGGTTCTCGTGGAAGTTTGCGCCCTGGGGCCAGCCGATTGGCGCCATCAAGGACTACTTTGGCGAGAAAGTGGGCCTCTACTTTGCGTGGCTGGGGCACTACACGACGTGGCTCATAGCGCCCTCGCTCGTCGGCATCCTCCTCTTCATCGACGTCGTGCTCCAGAAGACCGCGGACGCAACCCTCGTCCCGTACTTCGGTCTCTTCATGGCCCTGTGGTCAACGTACGTGGCGTTTGCAGTTTGTCTTCCCATTGGACGGTGCTGATGGGGCTTGTTGTCGTTTGTTGATGTGGTTTTCTATCAGGTTTTATTATGAATACTGGAAGCGATACAACTCGGTCATCGCTTTGGAGTGGGGTATGAGCAATTTTGAAGACGAGGAAGTTGAGCGCCCCGAATTTGTTGGTGAAGAGATCATCTCCCCTATCGATGGATCGCGCATTCGCTACTTCAGCCCGCAGACTCGATTCCGTCGCATCATGGGATCGCTTGTACGTGTTCCGAATGTGCTGTCCATTGACGCCGTGTCGATGAGGTGCTGACATTGTTGAATGTTTCAGTTGTTCATCTTCGTTCTGATTGTCGTTGTCATCGGTGTCGTGGCATCGATTTTCATTTTCCGTTACGCTGCCACGAACAAGTCTGGTGCCTGGCATGACTTCTTCACATACCACAACGGTCAAAAGGACGAGAAGAACCTTGGTGGGCCCGCCGCCTCGACGCTGAACGCGATACAGATTATGGTTATGAACAACATCTACAGCGGTGTCGCGATGAAACTCAACCAATACGGTATGATCGCGTGTTACTGGGTTGAGATCACTCTTTGATGGGCCTTTTTCCTAAACTATGGCTTTCTGGTCAACACAGAGAACCATCGAACGGACACGGAATTTGAAGATCATCTTATCGGCAAGACCTTTTTGTTCCAGTTCGTCAACTCGTATGCCAGTTTGTTCTATATCGCCTTCATCAAGAACGTTGTCGAGGGCGACTCCACTGGCAAGGGCGCCTGCAAGGGCTACGAAGACGGCTGCATGGATGAACTCATGATGAGTTTGGGCATCATCTTTGGTCTTCGTCTGACGTCGGGCAACTTCTTCGAGGTTGGCTTGCCGTGGATCAAGCAGAAGCTGAGCCGTCAGTCATCTGGCCAGCTGATGGAGAATGCTGTCCGTCGCGAGCCATCGGACATCGAGCTCCAGTTGAATTTGGATCCCTACGATCAGAAAGGAACGTTCGACGACTACAACGAGATGATCATCCAGTTCGGCTACGTGACGCTCTTCGTCGTGAGCTTCCCACTCGCACCGGCGCTCGCGTTGCTGAATAACTTCTTCGAGATCCGCATTGACGCGCACAAGCTCCTCCATGCGACCCGTCGCCCGGATCCACGTGGGGCACAGGACATTGGGACCTGGGGAACGATCATTGAGGTGATGAGCACGATTTCGGTGATCACGAACGTGGCCCTGGTGTGCTTCACGTCTGTGCGGGCGACACACGCCATGTCTCCGTACACGCGTCTGTGGGTCTTCATCGCAGTCGAGCACGCGCTCATCTTGGTCAAGTATCTCCTCGAGATGCTCGTCGATGACGTCCCGTACGAGGTTGTGTTGCAGCAGCAGCGAACACAGTTTGTGGTCGACAAGATCGTCAACCTCATCGCCGACGATGACGACGCGGCCCTGGCCAAGGGCAACCAAGTGCGCGTGGACCTCACGGTCTTCGATGAGGATGTGTGACACAATGAATCGGTCGTGTCCGTCGAGGCGGTGACCCGCGGATCACTTCCATGACGATTGTTCATTCTTTTCTATTGAGCAATATAGTACACGCATGCAAGAACAAATGCCCTCCCTCGTTTCGATCTACCTACAGCTGACTACAACTTGTACGCACACAGACGCGTAGGGAGCAAAATGGACTTTGTTTGATCTCGTGATTGAGACGTTTGACGAGCGTTTTGACAGTCGCATGCCACCACCAACAACAAAATTTCTTCTATCCTGAACAAGAGACTGGGACGCTGGACGTGGAGACTCACTGATTGCCCCCATCAGTGGAGCCACGCCGACAGGGACGCGACGAGCTGCGCGTCGTCGTCGGCCTCGGACCCGTCGCTGTCCAGGGGCCCCGAACGGACAAGTCGGTGCAGCTCCGCGGCGTCCTCGTGTGATACCATCACCAGCGGAATCCTCACTTCGGCGCCGCGACCACGCGGATCGTCGGCGATGACGTAGCGCCGCTCGCTGCCGTCCACGCCGCTGGACCGCGACGTCCGGTCGTTGATGACGATGACCGCGAGCCCCCCCGCGTTCTGGATCGTCAGGGCCTTGTCGGCGAACGCACAGGTCCCGCGCGCGACCATGACAATGCGTCCCCGGACCTCGAGGGCCACATCCGCGGGGAGACGCCCGCAGGCGACACCGACGGCCGACGAGAAGAGCACGAGCGGGGCCTCGAGATGGCTCGGGTGGCCAAACTGCGGCCCAAACTTGGCCGGCGCGGCGACCATCGTCCGGAGGTGCACGTCCCCCACACGCACCGAGACGCCGATGGGCAGAAACGTCAACGCTGACGAGCCCTGCGCCTGGACGAGGGCACGGCCGTTCTCGCACTCGTGGGCTGCCGCCGCTGTCGTCGGTGCTGGAGCAGCGTCATCCTCGTCGGGACCAGTGCCAACGTCGTCCTCTGCCTTGGACAGCGGCCTCGGTCGGGCAAACAGCGTCGTGTTGAGCATGAGCACGTGGCCCTCAGTGGTGAACACCACGTCCGTGGACTTGAGCGCCCGGGAGCGTTGTTGGGGCCGTCGTTGGCTCGTGACGTTGTCGCCAGCCGGGGTGGGGACCCGCGTCCGTCGAGACCCAGTGGAGGTCACGCTCGTGTTGCCTGAGCAGCCGTTGTTACTGCTGCTGCCACCCACGACAACCTGCCCCACGCCCCTCTTCATGCTCCTGCGGTCGTCGTCGTCGTCTATGGCTTCCTCGGGCAACGGCGGGAGCTCCATCGCGGGGACGATCACGTCGGGGTCCTCGCTGAAGAGCAAGTAGAGGTACTTGACCGTCTCGCTGAGAAAGTAGCTGTCCATGCGGTCCTCGACGGCGAGTGTGTGGATGTTGCCGACGGCCGCGTAGCCGCACGGGACCCGCGAGACGCGCTCAATGTCCTCGAGGAGCTTGCGGCCGATCTTGAGGTACTTGTGGTCCCTCGTCGCCTGGTACAGGTGGTACGTGCTCTCGATGAGCTCGGGGCGCAAGGGCGCGGTCCGGGCCCACGAGATGATCCCGGTTCCGTGGCCCTGGGCGGCCTCGGCCAGGTCGAAGAGCTCCGGCATGGCCCCAAACTTGTTCCAGAGGAGGAAGAGCTTGTCGTGGCTGCGCATGGCCCGCGACACGTCCCCCGCGAGCACCTGGAGCCCGGGCCAAAAGGCCTGCAGCGCCGAGATCCGCTGCGAGCGGATGCGCGCGCGCCCGTGGTGCATGTCCACCTCGAGGTGCACGTCCCCGTGGTTCAGGTGCGCCTCGACGGCCCGATAGCTCGCGTTGAACATGTCGAGCCACGCCCGGTCGCCGCTGAGGACGTGGTACTTGAGCAGGTACTCAAAGTACGAGTCCGTGCCGGCCCCGATGCCGACGTGGGAGGTCGCCCACTCGCCCGTGCGGACGTCGATCGAGCTTCCGAGGAGGTCCAGCTCCGAGCGGCGCTCCCAGAGCGCGAGCACCGCCGCCCGGGCCCGGGCCTCGAACTCGGGCCGTCCCGAGAGCCGCGAGAGGTACGCAAACTCGACCAGGAGCGAGCCCGCGGCCGCGGGGCAGGTGATGAAGGAGGAGGAGGCCGTGGTGGATGTGCCTGCGGACGACACGAGCCCCCGGCGGAGGTTGATCCGGTGCACGGGGATGCCCGTGGGGGTGTCGAACGCCGGGAGGAGCCGGGTGCCGAGGTCGACGGCGAGGTCGAGGAGCTCATTGCGGTACTCGTCGGGCTCGCGGAGGGCCCCGAGGTGGGCCGACGAGGCCACGAGGTGCGCGGCGAGGAGCCCCCCGAGGACGCGGATCGTGGCCTCGAAGACCGAGACGGTCACGTCCCGGTCAAAGTCGACGTGGTCCCGGACGAGCGCGACGGCCCGGGCAAACTCGGCGCGGTCCCCGAGCACCGCGAGCATGTCGAGGGCATCGACGAGCGTGAGCGCGTAGCCCCCGAGGACGTCGTCCAGGTCCCCGCGCTCGCGGCGGTCCCAGCGGCGGCCTTCGCAGGACAGCGGCTTGAGCTCGTCCCACGGGAACGCGTGCGCGAGGTAGCTGTCGTAGCCGTGGTAGAACATGGCCCGGGCCCGGGCCTGGAGCGCGCGCATCTCAGACGCGTGCATGCGCCCGGCGACGCCGCCGACCGCGGCCCCCAGCAAAATGACCAGCACCAGCAGCGCGTGGACGGAGGACACGCCCCGGGCGTGTAGACGGTTCATCGCGCCGCGAGCAACTCGCAGCGTCACCGCCGCCGTTGCTGGCACCGACAATGGTCCACGTCGACTGTGGAAACTGGCGAGTTCTGTTTTTGCAGTTCGGAATAGGGTGGCAGTAGAACGACCGGTATCAAATGCCATACCGGTAATATTGGGACTGTCGTAAAAGACAATTGGATTTTACGATACTTGTAGTTTACACTACGTTCTGTAATAGTAACAGCGTCCTTGTGGCCTAATGGATAAGGCGTCGCCCTCCGGAGGCGAAGATTGAGGGTTCGAGTCCCTTCAAGGATAACGTTTTTTTCATATCCGCACTCGCACAGCACAGCCGGAGTCGGTTTGCTAATTAGCCTAAGCTCTTAACAACACCCACCCACAAGTGAGCATTTTGCTGTTGCTTCCGCTACAGTAGAAAGCACACCAACCTGGTTGACAGCTGCATCACCACCGTCGCCACGACATGCTCCGCCGGAAGCCCACGCGAGTCGAAGACCGCGCCGACATCGCCGCCGAGTTCGAGCACTACGTCCGCGAGAGGGCCCGCACGCCGGCGCCCACGGACCCCGTGCTGGGCGTTGCGACCGGCGAACACGGCGGCGCGGCGATGCAACGGGAGGCAGAATCCGCCGCGCGATCCAGGGTCCGACAGGAGACGCGCTCGCGCATCGGCCTCGAGGCCGGGCACTAGGTCCGCATGGACTGTACCCAGGGGATTCGAGTGATGCGCGCTCGTCCTCATCTCTCGTTGAATCAAATTAAATTACGGCCGTCAAAACACCTTTTTCTGGATGATGACGGTGGCCTTGCCCCAGCTCATGGGGAGCTTCTGCTCCACGAGGACCTTCCAGCGCTTGGACACGAGGGGCTTGGTCACGGCGATGAAGTAGGCGCCGTCCGCGAGCTGATCTGTTGGAGGATGCACAGACACAACGACCAGAGCGCGTCAGCAACGGCGGCGGCAGCACAAGCCCCAGCCGTTGCGCCAGGCCGCCGCACCTGCGCAGTTGGAAAGCGCCTGCATGAGCTACGATCGGGAAACACACGCCAGTGTCAGTCCCGTTCACGAATCGCCACACGCCACGAGGAGGAGGTCACGGACGCTGTCGCTAAAGCACGTGGCGTTGCAAAAGACGACCGTCGCGTCCCGCCAGACATCGAGCATCTGCGTGGCATCGCCCTTGGCGAAGCCGACGTCCATGTCGCCCTTGACCACGGGCAGTACGTCGAGGACCTTGTAGCGCCAGTGGTCGAGGGCCTCGAGTCCCATGCGGTAGAGTCCGTCGAGGATCTCGATGCCGCAGCACTTGGAAAAGTCATGTAGCAGCGCCGCCGCGAGCACCTTGGCGACTCACGTATAAGCAGAATACTCGCTCGAGAACCTCATTCGGAAGCGGACACGCACCACTTTACCGCAGCCCGAACCGATGTCGTAAAAGTTGCCCCCGCGATCGAGTAGCCCCCCAAACTGCGAGCGCATCTGGCCACGGGACATCATCATCAAAGAGGTCGGTACCGATCATCGCCTACATATTGGACAAAGTCGCCCGTACGATCTGGAAGATCTCCTCGACGGTCGAAAAGGGGATCTCCCCGTAGACGAGCGAGCGGTTCGCGAGCTCCTTGGCCTCACGCTCGAGGCGGGACACGCGCTTGGCCTCAGTCTCGGGGAACGCCGCGAACATCTCGGCGTGGAGCGCGGGGGCGTTGTCGACTGGTCGCATGCGGGGTCAGACGTCGAGCCCGCACTACAACAAAACGCAGACGCCACGTACTGATGGTCAGCGACTCGGAGACCACCGCCGCCGCCGAGGGGACGGCGTCCGCGTCCTCGAGGCCCCCGGGGCCCGTGCTGACGCTGGTCGTCGCCGTCGTGGCCATTCTTGGATATTGTTGGGGGCGCGTGTCAAATGGCCGTGGGGCCAATGATGGGCGCCACTTCAAAGAGACTCGTGCCACCAACTCCTGGGGTGTACATACACCTGTATGTGTGCTTTGGGGATCAGTATTTAGACCTGTGCCACCGACTCAAGACACAGACCCACCAAGCTCAGTAAGTTCTCCAATGTCGAAGTTCCGGGCACTTTGAAAAGATCGCAGTCCCCCCCCCCGCATCCAGACTCTCGACGATCGCCATGCGCCGCTGCTGGTTGTCGCCGCTGCTACTCGCGCTTGCCACCACCACCGCCGCCGCCGCCGCCGCCGGTGGCGTCCTCCGCGTGCCCGTGCGCAAGCTCCCGGACGACGAGTTTGTGACGGGGCTGCTTCGGGGCCACAACGACGTCGCCGACGGCGTCTGGCACCGCCCTCAAGCCCTCGGGGACCACGGGAGCGTCGTGATCCGGGACTTCCAGAACGCGCAGTACTACGGCGAGATCGCCCTCGGGACGCCCCCGCAGCCGTTCGCGGTCATCTTCGACACGGGCTCGAGCAACCTCTGGGTCCCCAACCGCAAGTTTGGGGGCCACCGGGTCTATGACCACGGGGCCTCGTCCTCGTACCGGGCCAATGGCACGGCCTTTAGCATCATGTACGGCAGCGGCCCGGTCTCGGGCTTCCTCTCGCAGGACCGCCTCGCGGTCGGGGCCCTGGGGCTCGAGGACCAGTTCTTCGCCGAGATCAACGTGACCAAGGGCCTCGGCCCGGCCTACTTCATGGGCAAGTTCGATGGCATCTTTGGGCTCGCGTTCGATGCCATCAGCGTCGACCACCTCAAGACCCCGTTCCACCGCCTCGTCGAGGAGAAGCACCTGGACGAACCGGTGTTTGCCTTTTACCTCGGCGACCACCGCGACGGGGAGCTCACGCTCGGGGGCACGGACCCCGCGCACTACAAAGGGGACCTCGCGTACGTGGACCTGACGAGCGCGACGTACTGGGCCATCGCCCTCGACGCCGTCCAGTGCGGGGACCAGCGCCTGACGACCGTGACCAAGGCCATCGTCGACTCGGGGACGTCGCTCCTCGCGGGCCCCAAGGACCAGGTCGCCAAGCTCGCCAAGGTCGTCGGCGCGCACAAGTTCATCATGGGCCAGTACCTCATGAGCTGCTCGGCCCCGGCCCCGGACCTCGAGTTTGTCCTCGGGGGCAAGACGTACACGCTCTCGCGGGACGACTACGTGCTCAAGAGTGGCCCGCTCTGCCTCTTTGCGGTCATGGGCATCGACATCCCCGCCCCCGCGGGGCCCCTCTGGATCCTCGGCGACGTGTTCATGCGCAAGTACTACACGGTCTTTGACTGGGGCACCGACACCCGCAAGCCCCGCGTGGGCTTTGCCCTCGCCGCCTGATACCTCGTGGCGGAACACGGGGCCGCCATGGACCATCCGTCTCGGTGGCTATTCTTTTGCGTGCGCCTTGGCATCATCCGCTCGCACACACGTTTTGCTTCTGGTTGAATTCGCGTTCGCATTGTTTGTTGTTGCCCTTGGGGTCTCTTACTGTTCCTGCCGACTTGGTCGTCCCTCGTCGTCGGCATCGTTGCGATCGTCCTCGGCCACCGTCGAGGTCTTGCGGCACTTGACGTGCAGCCACACGCGATCCATCGTCGTGCCCTTCTTGCGGTTCACGAGCCGGACGGTGGCGTAGTCGTTCTCGACAATCTCGAGCCCGAGGCCCGCTGTTCGACCGACGAGCGCCTCCATGTCCTCGCGGGAGAAGAAGTAGGCGAGCGTGCCGTCGCTGCGGTGATAGAGCCCCGGCCCGAGGCGCTTGGCATTGCGGCGCATCGCGAGGTCGTAGCGGCCGTAGTCGCGGAAGCACAACACGCCCCCGCGGCGGAGGGCCCGGGCGGCCCGGGCGAGCGTCGCGGCAAAGGCCGACGGGGGCACGGCCGAGAGCGCGAAGACCATGAGCACGACGTCGAACGAGTCGGGGGCCACGCCGAGGTCCTCGCGGGTCACGTCGCACACAAACGCCCGCACGCGCCGGGGATCGTACTCCGGGTTGGCCCGCAAGAGCTCGATCGCCCGGGGGCTCAGGTCGCAGACCTCGGCCGTGACGTTGGGGCAGGCCGCGAGGATCGGGAAGATGGCGCTGCCGTAGCCGCAGCCGAGCTCGAGGACCCGCACGCTCGTCGCTGCCTGCACAGGCACGTCTCAGGCACCGTCAGGACGCGCAGCTCCAGGTGGGAATGTGCAAACAACAGCGTACGGGGTTGTCGAGTTCGGGGAACTCCTTGATGAGGTAGTTGCGGGGCTTGTACGCGCGTCCTACGCAGAGAGAGCGAGAGAGAGAGAGAGAGAGAGAGCGTTGGGAGGGGCGTCACATGCCCATCCGCCTCAGAGTCCACGGGGACGGCACGGTTGAGCGGTCGTCGACTGCACGCACCATCGTTGCGGCGGTGGAAGAGCTCCCAGTTGTCGCGCGCCAGGGTCCCAAAGTCGACGGCCGCCGCGGCCGAGGCCTCGAGCGGCTCCGTCTCGTCCTCCAGCGTCGCGCACTCGCGCGCGAGCTCCTCCCACGCAAAGTCATTCGAGTGCAGCGTCACCTCCCGCATGACTCATGAGCTGATGTTTGTGCTTCTGGCACCAGAATACGATACAACGGTACAATGGTGATGGTGTGGTGGGCGCTATCTGCGACATGTGCAGTCATGAACCCATTATCGAAGAGCTCCTCAACACGGCCTCGATCTCGGCCACACAGGCGTCGACGGCGGCGGCCTCGGCATCGACGTCGGGATCGTCGTCGTCGCCGCCACCGGCGTCTGTGTCTGGTGCTGCTGCTGTAGTGGCCGATGGACGACGACCGTGGGTCGCCGCCGCCTTCGCGGCCTTGCGCTCCTCCTCCTCTGCCTCGTCTTGGCCGCTACGACGGTTGAACGTCTCGTCGAGGCGCGCCCGATACCGGGCGGCCGCCCGCGTTGACTCGTGCTTGCGGAGCACGCGAACGTCCCCGCACAAGGGCGAGCGCGCGGCGGCGAAGATCCGAGCATGGGGGGTCAGCGGGACGACCCCCTGGCGCGGGATCCCCGCAAAGCTGTCGCTGCCTCTGCTGCACTTGGGAAAATCCCCCCGGGCCCCCGAGAGCGGGCGGCGAGGTGCGTCCTCCGAGGCGGCTCTGCTCTGCACGGGGTCGCGCCACTCGGCCACGACGTCGCTCGCTCGGCGCCGACGTCGCTGCTCCCCTCTGCTGTCGCCAATTGTCTTGCTGCTGGTGCAGCCCATGGCGTCAGCGGCAACTGGAGCGTCCGCAGGTGACTGCTGCGGTGGTCGCTGCAGCCGTTGCCGCCGGAGCTCCTCGAGTCGACCGAGGGCCACGCGGAGGAGCTCGTGGCGGTCGCGATCGCGAGCGGCCTCGAGCCGTCGCTCTTCCTCGTCTCCCTTTGGCCGTATCGGCATCGTCGTTGGCGTTGGCATCGAGGACCCGTGGGCCAGCACCAGCCCCAGGGCCGCGCACTGGCGCTCCAAGATGGCCACGTCCTCGGCGCTGTGGGGCATCCGCCGCCGGTCGGTGAGGTACCGGCGCAGGTGCGCGGCGTTGGCCGGGTCCCGGAGGATCGTCGCGGCCGTCGGTCGAGCGCGTGGGTCCGAATTCAGGAGCCCGGCGATGAGCTCCCGGAGCTGCGACGACCAGCGCCCGGCGTCGAGTCGGCTCGCGGGGGACGGCGCCGCCCCGGCGTGGGCGATGCGACGGACTAGCGCGGGGACCGACGGGGCCTCGAACGGGGGGCGGCCCCCGCTGCAGACCTCGAAGAGCACGCAACCCAGGGCCCAGAGGTCCGCGGGGGGCCCGTACGGCTCGCCGGCCCAGACCTCGGGGGCCATGTACAGGGGCGTCCCGATGAGCGTCCGGGCGGGGGTCGGGGCCTCGCGGGCGATGCCAAAGTCCCCGAGGACGAGGAAGCCGTCGTTCCCGAGGAAGACATTGGCGGCCTTGAGGTCGCGGTGGAGCACGCGCTGGTCGTCGTGGAGGTAGTGCAGGGCGAGCGCGAGCTGCACGGCCCAGGCCCAGACGCGGTCCTCCGAGATGGACGCGGCGGCTCGCGTCGGCGAGGTCCTGGGCCCCGGGAGGCGGAGGAGCCGGCGGAGGTCCCCCCCGGGGTAGTAGGCCATGACCAGCGCCGTCCGCCCCCGGGCCCCGCGCCAGTTGTCGATGGCCGCGTGGAGGCGCACGAGGTTCGGGTGCCGGAGCCGCCGCATGAGCCGGAGCTCGTTCGTCGCGACGGCCCGCGCCGTCGTCGGGTGAAGGACCTTGACGCACACGAGGCGGCCCCCGGGGCGGCGCTCGCGCATGAGCTCGACGCGCCCGTAGGCCCCGTCCCCGAGGACCTGGACGGCCGTGTAGCCCTCGCTCATGCCGCGCCAATACTGACCAACGCAACCAATCGCAAATGATGCACGGCGCACGCCCGGTGAAACGTCCCATCGCCATTGTTGTCACGTCCGTTTGCTGCCTAGAGCCAGACGCCGTCATCATTGTCCACGGGCAGCAGCGGCGGCGGCCGTCGGCGTGGAGAGCTGTGCGCCCGAGACGTCCGCTGCTGCTGGACGCGCGGCGACAACAACGACGACGACGACGACGACGCCGCCGACTCCTCGAGCGTGTCCCCGCGCCGCCGCCGTCGTCGTCGTTGGGTCCCGCTCGGCTCGTCCCCGTGGAGCGACAGCCGGAGCCGGGCGAGCATCGCCTCGTCCTCAAACTCGGTCGGTGCATTCAGCGCTTCTCCCTCCAGCTCTTCCTCGTCGTCGTCGTCTTCGTCGTCGGAAAACACAGTCACGTACCGGGAGCTTTGCTGCTGGCGCTCCATCGCCAGCTCGTCCTTGGTCCGCGCGAGCTCGGCCCGGAGCCGGGCGAGGTCCTGCGCCTTGTCCTCCTCGAGCTTGAGCGACCGCTCCTTTGAGTACTCGGCCGCGGCGCGGAGACTCGCCTCCATGTCCGCGACGGCTGCCCGGAGCCGCTCGGCCTCGCGGCGGGCGGTCTCGAGCTCCTGCTCGAGCTCATCCCGGCGGCGGTCGCGCTGGGCGTCGGCGCCGAGGGGCCGGAAGGTCCGCAGGTGACTGATCTCCGGGAGCCCGATGAGCGTGTGCAGCTCATTCACCAGCGCCCGCTTCTGCTCCTCGCGTGGGGACTCGGCGCTCGCGGTGGACGGCGGCGGCGGGTGTAGTGACAAGGACCTTGGTGCCTGATCGTCGTCGTCAGTGGCGCGGGCGTCGCCGTCGTCCGCTGATGGCCGTTCGTCGGCGCTCGTAGGTGCCGCGGCATCCACATCACCGCTGCCATCAACACCGTCAGTGGCAACATCGGTGGAATCTACGGCGGCGGCGGCAGTGGCGGCGGCTTTGCGTGCGCGGCGATCGCTCACGACCTTGCGGAGCCGCGTGCGTATGTGCGTGAGGAGCACGAGCTTGTTGAGCTTTTGCTGCATCTCGTCGTTCTCGCTGCGCATGCGGCCCACGAGCGCCTCCGTCTCGCTCAGTTGTGCGTCCTGTTGTTCCTGGGACCGGGCCATCGCCCGCTGAAGGGCGTCGTCACGCGCGCCCCGCGGGGCGGCAGCCGAGGGCGGGGCGACGTTGCTCGCTAGCACCTGCGCCGCCCAGTCCTCGAGGCCCTCGGCGCGCTGGAGGAGCGCCAGGGCCTTCGTCTTGACGCTGCGGGGTTTGGTCGCCGCCGTGAGACGCAGACCCAGCGCCAAACATGCACAAACTGCATTTTCTTACGCACATGGTCACGAGGTGGGGGGCCGTCTGCAGTCGGCCGAGGGCCACGAGCGCCTGGCCGGCGTTGATGTAGCCGTCGATGGCCGTGTGCACGAGTCCCCGGCGCTCGCAATCAATGGCAAACTGCGCCGTCCGCACGGCGTCGTCGTACGCGGGGCCGAGCACCAGCGACATGTTGATGACAACGGGCGGTGGCGTTGGCGGTGGCGGTGGTGGTGGCGTCGGGGCCTGGAGAGGGCGGCGCGAGGGCGGCGAGGGAGAGACCGAGGCCACGGGCGCCGCCGGGGCCGCGACGCGGGGCTCCCGCAGCGCCCGCAGTCGCGCCTGGAGGTCGAGGCGCGCGGCCATCGCGGATTCTGGTTCCAAATGGCGATTGATGGGGGTGGATGATTGGCAAAATGGGGATGAGAAGCACCTACGGCCATCTACAGTAGGTTCAAAACGTGCAACTCAGGTACTCATTTTAGAACGATTGAAAGGCGAGTTCGGAGTACGTGGGCTAGACTAGCTCGTTCTTTGGTCACTTCAGACATCGTCACGAAGCGTTGTGAGGTCTTGGGCGACGACGGCCCCGAGAGAGCTGATGAGCTCGGCCACGCCGATGCGGAGCTTGACGCTTTCGGCTCCGCCGCCAAGCCAGAGGAACGGCGGGTTCAACGCAGCGACCGCTCCAGACACGATCACCTGAGAAAACACAACACCCTCTTTTCGTCAGCTAGCTACACCAACCGCGAGCAGCATCACCCGCTCGTAGCGAACCGGGATCGGGGTCCTCATGCCATACGGAGATACACCATTAAAGCCGAAGCCAGTGAGCTCCTCGGCAATCTACGGCCAACACACAGCATATACGACACAAGTTGTGAGTTGGAGCCGCGATCAGGGAACTGCCAATAAGAATGCGACCCACCTTCCCATCGGCGTGCTGAAAGTTGAACGCCTTTCGACCCGGGCGAACGTCCTCCGGGATGCGGCCACGAACAAAGCGCATGAGCTGCTCCCCGTTGAGTTTTGAGTTGTACTGGAGGACGACGCAGTAAAATCTACGAGCGCAGGCGTCAGCGCCCGCAAAACCCCGCACGAACATCATCAATCAATAAGCAAAATGGTACATACCGACTGTTGAGCGGATCCTCCATGCCGCTGTTGGTGCACGCCGTGTTCTCAACGATGATGCTCTTGCAGAGGTGTGGCACCGAGCATCGCAGGAAGGCGCTGTGAGCGGAACGCAGAACGCGGTGAGGAGCGAAGCGCTTCTTGCATGCGGTGCAAAGCACCGGCGCTCCACGCACCCGCGCTTCTCAAGTGGCCACTCGTAATAATCGGCCGGCGCCGTCTTGAGGCTGGCACTGGCGAGCCGACTGCGGCGGAGGTGCTCCTGCACGCGCTGGACGCTCTCATGCTCATCCAGCTGCCGCTCGACGCGGCTCAGGCGCTCCTGCGCGTCGCGGAGCTTTGCCAGCACCGACTCCTTGGTGACCTGCGCGTGTGGGCGTTGGCGTTGGCGTTGGTTCCCGCGACCCCAATCCCGTCGATCATCTTCCATGTACCATCGTCATGTTGTTCTCGGAAAAGAGTGTGCGCAGGATATTGTGTGGTCCACCGTGAGAGTGGGTGAGGAGCTCCCCTCCAAAGGCGATGACATGTTTCACAGGGGAAGCCATCTCAACTTGGAGGCTATTTTGGGGCGGGAGGCTAATAATGCGCACGCATCACTTCAATGTGATTTGCGGAGGCGTGGGCGGCCGACGCATGCCGGACGACGCGGCACGAGTCAGTAGCTTGTCCAGCGCCATCGGAGGCCGCAGCAGCAAGCGCAAGTAGCATCCACAGCCACAAGCGCAGCATGACGACGGCAGCGGCGGTCAAGCCTACGGCTCGCGGCGGCGGTGGGCGGGCCTCGGACACGCAGTCGCAGTTCTCCATGTGCGCCATGTTGCGCGCGCGTCATTGAAGGACCGTCGCAAGGCGCGCGGTGCTAACGTCCTTTCTCTCTCTCTCTCTCCCGCGTCACGTTCGGCAGGAACTCGGTCCGCACCGTCGACCGGGAGCGGCTCCGGGACCGCGCGCGACAGCTGCAGATGAAGGACAACGCGCGGCTCATGCTCTGCGCGCGCCTCCAGCAGACGCTGCGCAAGAGCCCCAAGGTCGCCGAGGAGCTCGCGGGAGAGATCCTCCGCCGTCTACAACAGCGCGGCGCGGGTCTCGACATCTCCGACGACGACCTCGCGACGCTCGTCCAAGAGCTCAGCGCCGTGCGCCAACAGCAGAAGCAGCTCGCCCTCGCGTCCCTCGCCCGCGGCGAGTCCGGGAACGACACCCCGGAGCAAGGCGCTGGGGGCGGGTCCAAGCCGCAGTACTCGGGGCGGCGGTCGTCGTCCTCCTCCAAGGACAAGCAGCGCAGTGGCCGCGGGAACGGCGGGCGACTGGGCAAAGGCCCCGGGCCATCGTCGGCGGTGGCCCACACACAGCGCAGTGTCGCTGCGGCGAGCAACAACGCGGACGCGGTCGGTGAGGACGTGTACCTGACGCAGTCGCAGCTCCAGCAGCTGAGCACGGGCTTCCGGCTCCCGCCGCGGGCGTCGCCCAAGAAGGACAAGGGCAACGGCATCTGGGAGGAGATCGTCAAGTTCAGCTCGGTCGAGGAGAAGCTCGAGGCCCAGCGCATCCGCGAGGCCCGCGAGCGCGCGCGACGGCAGCTCTCGTCCAAGCTCGCGGAGCAAGTGCAGGGCCACGAGCAGCAGCGCGAGGCCGAGCGGCGCGCGGCCAATGAGTTTTACCACGAGACGAAGCAGCGACTGCAGCAGCAGGAGGACGAGGAGCGGCAGAAGGAGGCCCAGCGACTGGAGATGGCCAAGCAGCTCACCCGGGTCCAGGACGAGCAGCGCCTGGCCAAGCAGCAGCAGCTCGCCCGGGAGCGGCAGCTCAAGGAGCTCCAGGAGAAGAAACTCGCGGACAACCTCAAGCGGCAGATGGAGGACGAACGTGAGCGCGAGCGACAGCGCAAGGAGAGCGAGAAGCAGCGGATCCTGCGCGTGCTCCACGAGAACGAGGAGGACATGCGGCGCAAGCAGGCCCAGAAGGACAAGGAGCGCGAGTACGAGCTCAAGCTCGCCGAGGAGTACATCAAGATGGAGGAGGCCAAGGAGGCCGGGCGGAAGAAGCAGCTCGAGGACATGGCCAACAACGTCAAGGCGCGGATGAAGTTCTTCGGGGACACGGCCAAGGCCGAGATGGACGCGCGGGCCCAGGAGGAGGAGGCGCGCGTGCGCAAGTACCAGGAGGACTATGACCGGAAGCAGATCGAGGCCGAGCGCAAGAAGCGCGAGGAGGCCGAGCGGCGGAGCCTGGCCCAGCAGGAGTTTCTCCGGCGGCAGATGCTCGAGAAGCGGGAGCGGGAGCAGGCCACCAAGCAGGACCTCAACAAGCAGGCCGAGATCTGGAAGCAGGAGCGGCTCGAGGCCGAGCGGCGAGAGAAGCTCCAGAAGCAGCAGCGGGCCCTCCGGAATCTCAGTCAGCAGGAGCTCCTCCTCGAGCAGATGCGGGAGAAGGAGCAGCGGAGTCTCCAGGCCGATCAGTCGACGCTCGAGGTCCAGCTCAACGCCAAGCTCCTGGAGAAGATCCACAAGCAAGTCGGCAATGGGGCCACGGTCGTGTCCGAGACGCAGAACCGATCACGAGAGGTGCGTGCGCGGGAGTCGAGTGTGACAGCATCGTGATTAATGAATGACAAACGCAGCTCCAGCAGCGCGAAGACAAGATATTCCAGGCACGGCAGCAAAAGCTCTAGTGTCGATAATAGAGAGCACACACTGCAGCCGACACTAGTTTGAATGCGTATATTAAATGAGCACACTTCGCGGGAAGGAGCTCCTCCCTACCTGACTGTCACACACAAGCCCGAGCCGAGCGTTCGCCTTGGTTGCTACCTTGGACCCGGCCGACGGAGGAGGCCAGAGTGTTCCGTTCTTACTTGGTTCGCGACAGTTCCTCTACAAAATCTCCCAGTTCCTCCAGCGCCTGCTTCCTACCAACACTATTGTCATCCTTGAGCTCGAGCCACTTGGCGAACGCGTTCGCCGGGATGGCGGCGGCATCCTTCAGCAGGTGCTTGAGGAGTTTCTTGATATCATCTACGAGCACATAAAATTAGCAACGTACGCACGTTGCAAAGTCCAATGGAAGGACGTACCATTCTCGGAACGAGTCTGAATCACAGCAGCAAGGAGCCGCGTCTGGCTCTCAATGTCATGGCAAAAGCCTGTGAGGAGCATGCTCTCGTCCGCCGAGGGCATTTCGCCGTTTGAGAGCCGCGCGAGCACGAACAGGCACACGTTGGTGACGAAAAGTGGGTCCTTCATCACTACCTGTGGGATCGTTTCGGCAATCCACTTGGCCGTCACGTTGATTCCTGGCGACTCCTTCCAGTGCTTGATGAACTCGAATGCATGCCCCAAACCAACCACCTCGCTCAGCTGGTGCTTCTCCACCCACCGTTGCAAGTCCTCCGGTGTTCGCTCATGCTCGGGAAAGAGGCTCCACAAAGTGATATAGGTCGATCGCACTTGGGCCCTGGCCTTCTCCAGGTCGATCTCCTTGAGCGACGCCAACAAGCAGCCGATCATCGCCGAGAGGAAACCACCCTGGATCAGCTCATCGTAGACCTCCGACTCCATGGCCTGGCCACAGCCGCACATCAGCCAATCCAAGTTCACGCCACTGCGGTCAGCAATCTTCACAAAGCGCACAACGAGAGTCGCAAAATGCTCGGGGAGCTTCGGAACATCACACATCAGATCCGCCGCCAGCTCCACGAGCTTCTCGATCCCGCGTCGAACACCGTCAAATGACAGCGAGGCCTTTTCCACGCTCAACTTTTCGACCAGATCGAACATGCACCGCTGAGCATCTTGCTTTGCTTCGATGGCTTGGACAAGAACCTCACTCGCAAACACTTCGCTGACTTGAGGATGCGATTTGAAGGACGTCATAATCTCCGCAAAACATGTATCGGCCTCGTTGATGTCTTTGATGGACACATATTCCTCTGCAATCGACTTCGCCTTCTTGGAGATAACTTCCTTGTCATCCTCCGACAAAGGAGCGGATTCCGGTGAGGTCGGTCTAGCGGTCTTGGTCGCGACCTTGTTGCCGGTAGTGTCGTTCGCACCAATCGGCTTGCGGCTGCCAGATGCAGGAGGTCCAGATCCACCACCACTGCGACGTGAAGCGGCACCAAACGACGCAGGGCGACCCGTCTTCACGGATTCGTCCCGTTGAAACTTGCGGTCAAGAGGAAGCTGCATACGGCTCGAGCCACTGCTTCGGCTGCTCATCGACTGCGACTGATAGATTGGAGCCATCGTGGGCCGTTGAGAGAAACCTCCGTCCCGGGAAGAACCAGACCGACGGGAGTCCATGCGGAAAGATTCAGACCGACCGCTGCCGACAGAAGGCGCACTTTGCGGCGCACGTTGTTCGCGCTCAGCTTCCTTGCGGATTTCGTTCAGTGACTTGGATTGCAGCTCCTTTCGTCGGGGTTCCCAGCGGTTCTTGCGGAGATCAATCATGTCTCGAATCATGAAAACAATGCGTGAGCACAGACGCTTGTCCTTTACTAGCTTCTTCTCGAGGTAGGCGAAGTATGTAGACATGGCATCACCCTGCTGGCCGTGTTTTTCAAGGTCCTTGCCCATTGTCGACAGCAGCTTGCAGAGTGACTCAATATTCTCCTCATCTGGGGCATTCTCTGGATGACTAGGCTGAAGAACCCCCTCCACAACCTTCACGCCCATCAACTTGATGATGCACTCGTGCATAATTCGCTCCTGGAGCATTCCCTTTCGGTACAGTTCACCAATGAAACGAATGTTCCCGAGCATTCGGCCCTTCATGATGATTCGCTTTTCTTCATATTCAGCCTCCGCCTCAGCAGTGAGGGAACCTTCTTCCTTTGCCTTCTTGTGACTCTCCTCGAGCTCCTCATAAATGTTGTCCTTCTCAAACTCTTCCTGGCACGCGTTCAACAAGATGCGCTTGAAGGAGCACGATTTTATGGCATATCGGCTCGCCAGTTCATGGTTCTCGAAGGGGCCGTTCAAGATCTGGTCATCACCGAGATCCTCGAGCAATTGCCCCGACCAGTACACTTCCTGCGAGTCGCTGCTTTCATCAGCCCAAAGTTTGATAAACTTGCCGTCACGAACGCGAACTTCGCTGAGCTTCAGACTGGGAGGAGCGGGAATCGGTTCGAATTCGTCGCTCACGGCGGACTCGAGGGCTGCCGCGTGATTGTCGAATGGGCCAACGACCTCCGAGTCCGAATCGGACATTGTTGTCCAATAGAATTTGTTGTCATCATCGTTCTGGACAATCTTCAAGAACGACCACACCTTCCAGTTCCGCTCGAGGTGAACGCACAGGTCGGCATACATGTCGCAGAAGTGCGGCTCACCAAGAGCCTTATCAAAGATGATCTTGATCACAGACTGGAGCATCTCAAGGCTCTCCATGTTGATTTCAGTGATCTGGGATGCGAGACGATCAAACTTCTCGCGAGTCATCTTGTTCATGATACTTTGAATCTTTTTCTTGGCAGCTTCGAGATTGGAGGAGGCCTTCACCGGGATCCAACGGTTAGATGATCGCTCCAGTGGCTTGACGGGGCCATCAAAGAGAGGCTCCGGTGCACCGCGGCCACCACGGCCACCGCGACCACCACGCTCTGATCGCCCGCGCTTGGGAGGTTCTTGCGATCGTTGCCACTGACTACCACCGCCTTGGGAGCCTCGCGAAGACTGGCGACTGAGCTTTTCGCCCTGTTTCTCACCACGCTCCCACCCAGCACCGCCACCGCTCCGACCACCCCGCGAACGCGCGCTGCTGTCACTGATCACCTCCATAGATGGCCACTTGGACTCCGGATCCTGGAGCTCCTCGGGAAGTTCAGTGAAAAGATGCCTGAGCAGGAGCAACGCGTCTACTGTGTACGTTTGCTTCCCTCCAACGACTTGGACCAGCGTATTGACAGGTTCTTCAGTCACAACTGGTTCTTCCGGCTTGGCAGCATCTTCTGGCGCTGGGGTAGCATCTCCTGTAGAAGTCGGAGCCGGCGTGACGCTCTTGGCTTTCTTTTTGGGCGATGGGGTCTTGGACGTCCGGATCGGCGACGACACCGGAGTGACCGACTTCTTGGTGGCCTTCGGAGACAGCAGCTTCGGTGATTCTGGTTGCTCGTTCGGCTTGGTGATAGCCTTTTTAGGGCTCTTCTGGGCAGCCGGGGCCGGTGACGGCGGCGCTGGGGCCTCATTCGCGGGAGCCTGCTTCTTTAATTCGCTTTCGACCTTCGTGGCGCTCTCCTTTTCTTGCTTGCCCCTCTGGAGCAGAGCCATCACCTTGGCTTTCATCTCGTCGGCAGCAGAGGTTGTTGACTCCGTTTTTGCCGGCGCCGTCTTGACAGATTTCTTGGGGCTGGCCGTGGCGATGGCCGGAGTCTCGGTTGCTTTCGTGGACGTAGCAGCAGTGGCCAGAGCCGATGGTGCTACCGCCGTTTTGCGATCCTCGGTAGCTGCGGCGCTCGCGTCGGTGGTGGTCGTCGTAGCCTTTTTCAGAGTGATGGGCTTGCCGGTCTTGGGGTCGAGAATCTCAAGCACCTTCTTCTCACGCGCCTGGACGGGCGGCACCGCAGCCGCCTGCCCCGCAGCGCCCGGGGGTCCGGTGGGATGCGGCACATGCGGCGGCGCCATAGGCATGCCCATGGGGGGCGGTCCGTGCATGGTATAAGGGGGCATGGGCTGCATGTACGCGCCCATGTACACACCAGGCGGCGGGAGGTGCTGTGGCGGGGGCATGTAGTGCTGCTGGCCGCGGGGGTTCATTCCGCGTGGCACGTAGCCACCGGCAGCGGGCATGGCCCCGGGGGCGCCGCGTGGGGGCCCGCGCATTCGCGGCTGGTGGTGGTGGTGCGGGTGGTGGCCGTGATGCGACTGCGGGTGGTACGGCCCTGGTGGCCCCCGCATGGGCGGCTGCTGTCCGGGGGTGAACACGGGTCCCGTGTACGGTCGCGCGTGCTGTGAGGAGTGCGTGAGTGGCGAGGCGAACGAGCCCAGCGGCGCATCACGTACGGCCTGAAGGGGGTAGCCCTGGGTGGCGGGCTTGAAGGGCGGTGGCGTGTGCTCGCCGTTGTTGCCGGCGGGGCCCGTGGCGATCGGCACCTGGCGCATCGCATCGCAGAGAAAACCACGCGTATGTGTGCTGGTGAGAAACCACGTGCGTGCGTGGGTGTGTGTATGTGTAAGTGGTTCGTACCTGCGGCATGTCGCCAAACTCAATGTGCGTGGGGGCGGCGGTCGTCGTGGCGGCGGCCGGCGGCGGGGGAAAGTGCTTGGGGCGGAACTCCTGGGGGGGCGGCGGGGGGCCCGTCGTCGGCTGCTTCATCTCTGGTCGTCGGCGTCGCCGGTGCGCGGAGGATCTTCACTCGTGCGCGGGCAGCCGGGCGGTCGTCGGGGGCGTGGGCGGCGGGCGTGATCTCGTCCGCCCCCGTGCCGCCGTTTTCGTTTCTACAAAGAGCTCCCCGCCCCACGAGCTACAACCACGATGCACCACATCAACCCACGGTCCCGATCCTGCCACCGGATTAGGCCCGATCAGAACGGAAATAAGGTGGGCCACATGAAAATGTGGCCAGTAGATAGATCCGATCATTTATGGCTGTGTTTGGGAGGGCTAGCCTAGCCACTTGAAAAAGATATACCAAACTAAGCTACTTTTACCCCCTCTCTCTGCGTCGTCGTCGATGCTCGAGGAACGCCAGGGCGATCGCCGCATTATCGTCCACGTCGTCCTCGTTCGCAGACGACGACGACGCCTGCAGGCGCCCAATCTACGACCAAATTCATGACCGATCCGTTTTGTATCTGTACTGGGGACGCACACACACACACTCCAGCAACTGACCTCGTCGGGGGCGACCAGCACAGGAGCGTCCTCGGACTGGTGCTCGGCAGTGCTCATCACCTGGAACCGCCCGGTCAGGAGCTGCTCAAGCCGCCGGCCCTGCTCACGAAGCTATTGGCGAGGTCCCAGCCGTGAGGAAATCGCCGGTGGTTCGCGTTCGAGTTCGACGTACGTACCTGCACGGAGACCTCGTCATCCAGGACGAGCTCGAGAAATGATTGGAGACAAGGGCGCAAGAAGTTTTGCTCGGTCAGCTCCTCCTCAAAGAACTCGGTGGGGATCTGGCACACGCATACACAAAAACAGTAGCGACTCGCTGGTCGTTCAGCGCACAGAGGTCGTCGTGCCCTCGCGCGACCGCCAAGTCGAACCTGCTCCAGCTGCGTCCGAAGGACTTTGGTGAACGCCACAAACAGCTCCGTGTGGGTCGCGAGGGCTCGCTCGCACGAGCACAGGATCGACGTCATCTGCAGCAGGACACGTGGGTACGCCCCTTCGTCGGGCACTGAGCACTTGGACAGAGACCCACGCACCTGCTTCCACTGCTCCAACGCCGCCAGGGACGAGAGCTGCAGGAAGACGATAAACGCCAGCTGAAACTCGCCGAGCAGCTCTTCCCACGCATTCTCGTACGAGGCCTTGAGGAGCTCGAGGAGCAGTGCGCTGAAGAAAGACGATGGTGAGCCCCGTCCGTTGGTTCATCGCGTTTCACGGCATGGTCTCCACACCTGCGATCGAGGTGGTACTGCGTACGCTCCGCCGCCGACATGCTCTCGGTTGGGCGGTAGCGGATGCGCGTGAACCGCACGGTCCGCGGCTGATCGGGAAAGTACGGGACGACGCCGCCGTCGGTGTTGGGGTCCTCGCCAGTGGTGTCGCCGGGGAGGAGGATCGCGCCGAGGGTCACGCCACAGCGCTGGGGTCGTTGTGTCATCCGTCCGTGACTACCAGTGAAAAAATTGGACGCACCCTCCGGATGTGGCGTGTCGTACCTCGAGCACCGTCGGCGAGACGAACCGCGACAAGCGGCGCCACGTGCGGTGGTGCTGCGCGGGGTACGGGCCCAGGCCACCGTCGAGCTGGAACGAGAGCACGGCGCCTACGACGCATGCACAAGGGGAGTCAGTGGGGGTCATGATCGCTCATTTCGCGGCGTCGCATCACACGTACGTTCGAGATGCTCAATGTTAAGTCCCGGCCGCGGGGGTCCGAGTTCCTCGCGTTCCGAGCTCCACTCGCGGACGAGCACCTGCATTGGCCGCTCGACGCGGAGGAACAGACCCTGGCGGATGCCGTGCTCGTGGTCGCGTGAGCGGAAGACCACGAGGTGTAGTCCCAGTGGCACAAACTTGACGCCGCGGAACAGCGGGCCCGTGCGGAAGACCTCATAGTCAATGCCAAACTCCGTCCCGGGGGGGACATCAAGGCACACGAGGAAGCCCCCGGCGCTGGCACTGGCGGCCGTCGCGTCGGCACTGGCGCTGGTGGTCGCCGGTGGCGCTGCGAGCGAGCGCGCAAAGACATCGGCCGTTGATCTCGTCGGCGTCATGCAGCTGGTGGTGGGCACGGTTGAAAATGTCATTGGGTGGGGATGCATACAAACACTCTCAATTTCACACATTACAGTACATCCAAAGCGGTCAAATGAGCCATGCGCCAAGTGCCAGGCCAATCGCTGCTGCCGGTAGCGCGCTCATCGAGCGCCGACCCGCGACATCGCTGCTGCGGTCGCCGCTGCCGCCTCCAGCGGCTTCGCCCGCGCTAACGCTTGGCGTCGGTCGCTGTGTGGCACCGGACGCGCTTGTGTTGGCGCTGCTGAGGCTCCCGCTCTTGGCCCCAGCCTCTGGCTCGGCCGCCGCAAGTCCGGATGAGGACGGCACCGCCAATGGTGGGGGCGCCGACGATGGATGCACGGGGTCCGGCACTCTGGTGGGCGCCAACGTCGTGGGGACGTGCGTCGGTTCGTTCGTCTTCGTAGTCGTCGTCGCCGCCGCCGCCGCCGCGTGACATCGACGCATCTCCAATTGACTGGGCGTGAAGTCATTGGCAGCCCCTGGATGTGTCACCTCGTGGCCGAGTCCTGCTGCAGCCCCCCGATCGCAGCACGGGTCGCCCAATTCCTCGCCGTTGGTAGCCCCATCACCGTCTGAATCGGCGGCGCATAGCGCCGGCGTCCACTGGAATCCGGCGGCTTGGAACGCTCGTCCAAAGGCATTGAGGGGGCCGCCACCATTGCTGTTGGCGTGGCCGATCGCGCGGACGCCGTTGATGGCGTTTGCGTTCGGTAGGCGGGCGACAAACTCGGGTCGCGCTTGGGCACACGCCCACTGTGAGACCACGAGGAGGATGAAGCGGGTCCGCATCCTGAGGAGACTCTGTGTGTGGCCACGTGCCAATTCGGTAATGGCGGAGGTCCTCACGCCGAGGATCTTGTGCTCCCACGAGTCCGAGAGAGAGTGAGAGGCGCATACAGTAGATGGATGGGCGTCCTTGGGATGTGAAAGAGAGATAATGGCCCCCGCTCTCATCGGATTCCCTGCCAATCCATCACGGATCATTGCAAGCGTCGCATTGCCCTTGGCAACTCAGACCGACTCGAGTCTGAAAACGGCCCCGAGTGAGGTCGCGAAACGCGCACAAGTTACAAAACAACCCTCGAAAAGTCATTTCGCCCAAGGGATCGCCAAGAGACAAACGCTGCGAGAGAACTGATCATCATGGCGTCCTGGGTACGTGCGCTCGGATCGAGTCGAGGGCGGCGGGCCATCATCACCAATGACGAGATCCGACACTCTCGCAGATCAAGAACATGAAAGATGGTTCCAAACGGTGCGTGCTCGGCGGCCTCGTTTCTCGTGGACGCGTCCGTTGACTCGTGCGTCGGTTGGTGTTGCAGCCTCAAGGAGGAGTTTGTCCGGACCATCAGCCCCGGGGGGGACGAGTGCATCGACCCCGTGCTGGAATTCCGCTCGCAGAGGTCGTCGAACTCGGATCAGGTGGCACCAAGGACCTGCGAGCCCTCGTGACACCAACACATGGACTGTTGCAGATTTGCCAAGTACAATGAGAACCTCGAGCGTCTCGGGCGTGCCATGACCCACTACGTCGAGACGTCCCAGGCCCACGCCCAGGCGACGGCGCAGCTCACGCACGCGTTTTCGACCTTTTTCGAGTCGCAGATGCAGGATGGTGCGTGCTTGCGGTTGATGGGTTGCTCGGTCATTGCGAACGTACGTCTGTTGGGATCTGATGCCGATCCGATGGCCCACCGCAGCGTCCCCCGAGGACGAGGATTACACGCAGACCAGGTACCGTGTTCGAGGGGGCCCGTTCGTTCGTCCTCGCCCTCGACCCACGCGACAGCTTCATTGTAGGTCCCTGGCGCAGGGGGCGCTCCGGCTCGAGGAGATTGAGCAGTCGATGCGCGCGAGCATCCTCGACGCCGCCCATGACATGCAGATCCAGCACGTCTCGAGGTCGATTCAGCAGCTCCGCAAGCAGAACGCCGGGATCCAGAAGCACCTGCAGACGCTCAAGCAGCGCGTGCGTGGCCCCGACCCGATCGTCGTTGGACCGAGCGTGTGATGCCCGGTGTTTTGGTGACAGCTCATGGACTATGACGGGCTCCGCCGCTCGGCCGAGAGCCAGAAGAGGAACACGCCCGAGTTTGACAAGATGCAGCAGCGGGCGGCGGCGGCCGAGGCCGCGCTCGTGGGGATGACGAACGAGCTCAACGCCGAGCTCAACGCGCTCGAGGGCCGGCGCAGCACGGATCTCAAGAACGAGCTGTTGACGGTCGTCGCGTGCCAGGTACTGTGTAGACACCTTTGTGTGTACGCGCGTGGTTCTCACGTGCGATCTACCGCAAGCTCTTTGTCCACGCGCGGGCCCGTGAGCACTATGAGCAGCTCTTGCCGTTGCTGCCGGGTGTGGCCAAGCCCCTGCTGCAGGTGGCCGAGTACTCGCGCGGGCGGCTCCGCGGGGCGAATCCCGCCGAGAGCGAGACGGTCGGCGTCCTCGCGTACAGCGGCGCCGCGAGCCGCAGCGTCGTAGACCGCCCGCTTGAGTACCATCACCAGCTCGGGGCAATCGACGTTACCAGCGTGCACCCGCTGGAGGCGCAATCGCAGTTTGCGGTAGGTCCCAGAGGCCAAGGCCGCGATGAACCAAAGACCATGGCAATGACGCACATGGCCTTGCTCACAGGACATGCACTTTGCCGAGAAGCTCGCGATGGCCACGTACAGTCATATCAGTTGACTGCGAGATAGGATTCTGGTGGTGGCAAGGGCGACTATGATTGGTGCATAATAAAATATGCGATTTGAGCCAATGGCTGCACATCCGGGTCATCCCCCTTGGTCGACTTTGTCGAAGGGGTTGAGAGATGGACGTCGCCCCTCCCCTTTGGCACCCCCACCACACCCCCACACGATTCAAGCGGCCCCTCGACATTCACTGCCTGCGAAATGATGATGAACGGACCGGCGGTGGCTCGCGGCTTGCGCCTCCTGCGCGTGCGTGGCGCGCGGTCGATGGGCAGCGGCGGCGGCAAGGAGTACGTGGCCATGCCCGAGACGGCCATGCTCACGAACAACGTACGTGCCGGCTGCCCGCCCGGTCTCGGTGAGATGGGGAAACCTGATGCATCTCGGTCTCAATCATCAATGACTTGCAGGGCACGCACGTGTTTGAGCGCAAGGGCTGGGAGTACTCGACGTACATGGGCATCTTCGGGGGCCCCGTGCTCCTCTACCTCGGGATCTCGAACGCCCCCGAGACCGACTCGGAGTACTTTGCCCGGTACGCCCCGCTGCAGCATGATCTATTCCAGTGGGAGGGTGGCCATCAAGCACTCACGCTCGAGGCCTTTTGTGTGTGTGTGCGTTGCGCGTTGCGGGTGTAGGGAGGAGGCGTACGCCAGACGCCGCGGGGAGGTCAAGTTCAACGTCGTCAAGCGCCCGAGCGGCCCCATCGCCTCGGCCTACGTCTACGAGCGCGTAAGTTGACCGCATGCAGACGCGCTAGGGGACGCATTAGATTGAATTGGACTCATGAAATGAATGCGGATCACAGAGCGACGTTGGCGAGCGGCCGACGCTCGCGGAGTAAGCGTCGCGCCGCCCTCCAATTGACAGACAAACGGACGAACGGTGTGGAGGCGTCGAACGCCGTCGC
>JAADYI010000029.1:0-48906 GCA_023338185.1 Lagenidium sp. CBS 127285
CCCCGGGGCGGGCTCCTTCGCGGGCTGCGGCATCTCGAGGGCCTCGGGGCCGTACATGGGTACGGCGGCGGGCATGGCGTTTGAGTCTGCAAGGGCTTTGACGTTGGTCGGTCGAGTGTTGTTGGTTTTGAATTTTGGGCTCGTTGGTCCAAAGACAAGGGTGATGGCTTGTCTTTCAAACAGAACGGCCGGTTTTGAAAATTCAAGTCCCACACAGGAGCAATGCAGCAATGATAATGACGACGCCCCCGCGAACTTAGTGCAGGTCAATGACGTCCAAAGGTCCACATGGTGAAGTCCATTTGGATCTTGCGAATGTGAAAAGTCACACATGAAGCGACACGACCAACACTCATCTTAGTGACTCCATGTTGCAACAACACCAACCAGGTGTTGCCCAATGATGACTCGCGTATCTTTCGAAAAACGCTGCTTTGGACCAATTGATACACATCCCCCCGCGAACCAGCGGACCGACCATTATGATCCGGCGGTGACCGGGGGGCGCGGGTGCCTGCCACTTTTGCTGTGTTCGGCCCCCGTCAGTCAGCGCCCACGCCAGCCAGCTACAGTTCCCAACAGTCTCTCTCTCCTTTGTCACCATCGTCATCAGCATGCTCGGCAAGCGGATTCTCTCCTACATGCTCACGGCCGCGTTGCTCGCGAGCGCCAGCCACGCACAGCAGCAACCACAGGCGCCAACGACAACGACAACAGCAACAAGAGGAGGAGGGGGCAGCGGAGGGGGCGGGGCCCCGTCGCACGTGGGTCGCGGGGCCCCGAGCGACGTGCTCGTGACGCTGCCCGTGCAGGTCGACGGTAGTCTCCGGAACCTCGAACTCCTCAAGGGCGAGTCGATCGAGGACGCGGCGATGGCCTTTGTCCGCAACAACGGGCTGCTCCAAATGGGCGACGACACCCGCGTGCGGGAGGTCCTCGACCAACTCTCCGGGCTCCTCCAGGAACGGGTCAAGGAGATCAACCGAGAGGCCGAGCCCGTCACCGCCACCCCCAGCGGCAGCAGATCAACGACGCCAGCCCCGACCGTCGAGCTCGTGGTCCCCCTCACTATCAATGGCATGACCAGCGAGCTCACAAAGTACGTCGGTGAGGACGTCGAGGCCGCCGTCGAGCGGTACCTCCTCGCCAGTGGCTACACCCTCGAGGTCATGCGGGAGCTCTACCCCAAGATCGTCGAGCTCGTCCAGCAAAAGCTCGTCGAGCTCCAGCCCCCTCGCAAGGAGCTCTTTGCCTTTGAGCTCACCATCGACGGGCAGGCGGCGGTCGCGCGCCACTTTGAGGAAGGCGATCCCATGGAGGAGGCCGAGGCCACGCTCCGGAGCATTGGCATCGACGACGAGGGCTTCATCCGCCGCACGGCCCCGCAGATCGCCAACGCCATCTACCAGCGGATGGCACAGGTTCCGGCCGCTGCGTCCCCAACGACTGCGGTGGCGCCTCCGCAGGCGCCTTCGGTCCCCGCCGCCCGGGAGCTCTTCTCGATCCCCTTGACGGTTGGCGACCGGAACGTGGTGCTCGTCCACCGCGAGGGCCAGACTTCGCGCGAGTCGGCGATCCGCTTCCTCCAGGACAACGCCATCACGGACAGTGCCATCGCCAATGAGCTCCTTCCACAGCTCGTCCGCATCGTCGACACGCGCCTAGCCGAGCACATCAAGGCGCAGGCGGAGGCGACCGCTACAACGGCCACCCCCGCCACGCCCACCACGACCACGATGGCGGCGGCGGCCCTTCGAGAGCCCCTCGTGCGCTTGCCTATCAACCTCGACACTGGCGTCGCGCACCTCGAGTACTTTGCCGGTGATAGCGTCGAGCGGACCGTCGAGCGCTTCCTGAGCGAGCTGGGCCTCCAGTCCGGCCCCGCCTTTAACGAGAACGCGCAGCGACTGTCGGCGCGACTCCAGCAGGAGATCGCCGCCAAGACGACGACGCCTTCAACAACAACGCGGTCGGAGTCGGTGCCACGGGCCCCGCTCGTTACGCTTCCAGTGACCCTCCAAGGCAAGATCTTCGACCTCGAGTTCTTCGAGGGGCAGAACCCGGCGACCGTCGCCAACACGTTCTGCGTCGAAAAGTACGAGGTCATCCGCGCCGAGCTGGGCGTGCAGTTTGATGGCGACCAGTTGCTGGCCTGCAAGAACGTCCTTGAGACCAAGATCCTCGAGCTGGCCGCCGTTTCCACGCGACCGCAGGAGCCGCCGCAACAACCGGCGTCGGCGTCGCCATCTCGCCCCGCGACGGCCCAGCCCCCGGCGAACCCCCGTGGGCGGATCCTCTTCACCCTCGACATCGACATCGACCAGGAGACGCACCCGTTGACGGTCTACGAGAACGACGACATGGAGGCCCTCGCCCGGGCCTTTTGCGAGCGCCACAACGTCGACCTGGCCAACCTCCCGGCGCTCCTGGACGCCATGCACAACCAAAAGAATGAGCAAACCTAGGAGAACGTAGGGTCATGGAGTTGGAGGTAATACCCGATACATTTTGACATCCGCAACGAGCCATTTTGGTATGGCGGGCAAATATGTGCTATCACTTGGGGCAAAAAGAGTCAACCGAACGGACACCTCAGGCGGCGATCTCATCATCCATCTCCTCGGGCATGCGCACGTCGTCGCCGCCGCCGTCGTCGTCGTCGTCTTCCCACTCCTCGTCCTCGTCGCTATAGTCGTCGACAAAGTCCCCGAACTCCTCGTACACGAGGTCGAGAAAGTCGGCCACGTCGTCCTCGCCGTCGTCGTCGTCGTGTTCCTCCTCCTCCTCCTCGGGACTGCTCGGACGCTCACCGACGTCGTCGTCGTCCGTCAGTGTCTCGTCCGCGTCCCAGTCGGTGATGTCGTGCCACTGCAGAGCCGACGCCAGGACCTGCGCGGATTGGTCTTGGCACTCCCCAAGGATCGCATCTAGGACGACGTCTCATGATCAGACACCCGGCATTCGCTGCTTTGCATCGCAAAGACAAAACGAGAGAAAGAGCCACGCACCTCCTGCATCGTCATAGAGAAATGGCTCCTGGCCATAGTTGACGTGGATCGCGTCCTGCGAATCCAGACCGACAATCGGAAACAACGGCGCGTGCTCGCCTTCCACATCCCGATCGCCGTCTGGACGATCCATCGTCACGTTCAAGCTTGAATCGACTCGACCCCTTCGCCACATCACCCACGCAAACCAAACGTACTCGGGATGAGCTCGCCATTGTTCGTAAAGTAGATGAACGTTCGCCGTGCCGCCGGATCCCGTCGAATGCCGCACCCGACAGTGTCTCCGGGGCCAAAGGGCGTGGCAAAGGGGCGCCCCTGGCAGAAAGAGAACAAGAGTTAGCGTCTAGCAGTTGTTCTGTGAGCACGGCAGCTCGCGAGTACCCGACTCTGCCCGCAAAACAGCCTGCCGTCGTCCCCGTGGTACCCGACCGAGTCCCGATCCCACCCCGGCTGGCGGTCCATGAGCCGGAACCGCGAGTTCGCGACGCCGATCGAGGTCATGTCACTGGCCGAGAGCCGCCGGCAGGGACCGAGACGGCGCCGGCGGATCGAGATCTCAAAGTACGCGCCGGCGGCGAGGCCAATGACGTATGCGTTGGTGGTGGCGACGACGACGACCCGGGGGTGCGTCGGGAAGGGCACGTTGGCCCGCACGGCTCGGTCCCCGCCCAGGAGCTGCCCCGAGTACGCAAAGTCAACGACGCGTCGCCGCGGCGGGGGCAGCGGGGCCTCGTCCGTGGGGCGGAGGGCCTCAACGCTGTCGACAGACAGAGTTGAGCCATTCGATCGTCTTGGGCACTCGGCCACCACCGCGCGCGGGGACCTACCGATGGCCCCAGCCGCCGAACACTCGGGCCTGCGTCGTGGCCTCGAGGTCCGCAAACGACGGCACGGGCTCGATGGCATGCGCCAGGAGCTGGAACACGCGGCTGTCGGGGCAGTCACTACAATGATCGACAGAGAGAAGCACACCCGTCAGTGGTCGGTCGACATGGGCCGCCGTCGTTTATCATTGGGTTCCGGTATTGGGGGGGGTCCGCGCACCTCGGGAGGAGCCGACGGAGGCGGGCGTCGACGCAAAGCGGCCGCGTCGGGTCCAGGGGGTAATTGAGCGCATTCCAGCGCCGGCGGAAGAGCTCGCGCCAGATGGGGAAGCGCACGAGCACGCGGAATGCGACGGCCCTGCTCGCGACGGCCGCGGCCTCGACGTCCCGCGGCGGCAGGAGCCCGAGGACCAGCGCCAGGAGCTCGTCGTGGAGCTCGCCCAGCATCTTGGTGTGAGAGCGTTGGGTCTCGATGGATGACGCGGACTTCAACAACAACAATGGCGAAATTCGCGAGAGAAATGACGAAGTGAGACCACCCAAAGCTCCAATTGCTGGTGTGGGTAATTGAAGGTTGCACGAAGGTGTTCGAGAAAGAAAGCATATCGATTCATAAATAATCGAAATTGTAGCGTTAGATACGGCGGGGCGCTCTACTCCTTGAAGGTGATCATTTCGCTGTTGACTTTGCGAAGTTGGGGCTGCGCCTGAAGCTGAATCTCCATCTGTAGCCGACTCATTTCGCGCTGCGAGTTCTTAAGTTCCCCGATGAGACGGTTGTTCTGGGCAGCGAGCATCCGAACTTGGTGCTGCAGCTCAATTAACTCGCGCTCCCTCGGCTGCATCGAAGGCGACTCCGGATGTGACGTGTATCGAATGGACTTGAGTGCTGCGTTCACCGTGAACGTGAGGTCATCGCGGATACGAATCTGAGTGGATATAGTCTGTTAGACAAAGCATGGATCAAACTCATACTTCTCCTGCGAACCTGTTTGTGTCGATCGATCTGGGCCGGGAGAGGGTTGTATCGATCGGAAGAGTTGCACACCGTCACAACAATCTTCGCATTATGCCGTCAGATCACGCACAATGGTGAGACCAGGTGAACAACGTACCTCGGCGCTTACTCCCGCTTCCTTGTATGTGGTCCAAACTAAATTTGCAAGCTGGAAAGCAGAAGACTGGTTGATACCCTGTCCTGATGCGGCAGTGCACAGCCAAACGCACCCGTCGCTTCTTCTTTTTCGACTCAACCGGAATGCCAAATTGCTCGTAAAATGTCAAACGCACAGCAGGTCGAGTTTGCCTCTTCAGCGCGTCGTAAAGTTGTGTTCTTTCTTCCTCAATGCGTACACAGGCCTGCAAAGAGTTTACTGTCAAGTTTGCAGAATGACCGTGACAAACGACGTTGGACAACTCACCACGTTGTCAATAGTGTTTTTCTCTTTTTCAATCGTTTTCTTGGATTTCACAATGTGGCGTAACGCTGTGAGGGTAGCGTGCCGAATTCCGCTGCGTTTGCCTCCGTCAGCAACCAAATGGGTTTGTGTGGAGTACTCATATGCGTCCTGGGCAGCATGCGTTGCCCTGAAAGAGGCTCTTAGTCGTCGTTCCTCTTCCAAGTAAACCTATGAGGCTTCGTCAGTCGCCAAGAGCGAATCTATTGACTAAAAACACATACTCCAAGGTTGAAAAAGTCCGGTCGATTGAACGTGAGCCAAAACTTTGAACGGTGGAGAAGAGGGGCATCACATTGTTCCCACAAATCAAATATTTTCCGGCGAAAACCTTCGAACATTTCCTCCTTCCATCTGAATAGAAAACATTGTGAATGGAATAGCTGTCTGCACCACCAATGTACATCCAGCCAACCTCATTGTTCGCTTCCTGGATTGGTACCCACGAACACGGCTCTGAACTCGAACAATTTGGTACTTCAGGTTTTTGTACGACCTCTTGTGAAAGCTGCTTCGCCACTGTGCTTGAAGGCGACGAAAACCCCGCTTGGCCCGTTGATACCTCGAGAATACAAGATACCCTCGCGCAAAAAACTATTGGGTGTCAGCAAGAGATGGTGTGCTAGAACGAACTCAACGAACCTGAAGAAGCTTGATAGAGTGAAGCTGAACTCTGAAGCGGCGCTGAGTTGTACGCATTCGATGTCGAGCTTGTATTGCTATCACTGCTCTCCGTAACTTCAAATAATTCTTCCGTCGAGCATGACCCTTTCGAAGAGATACACGCTTAGACGAAAGTAACACTGGTATCGATTACTGGAATCAACCTCCTACCTTTAGCTGAGCCATTGCCCAGCGTTGAATGACAACAACAGCGGATCGAGTTCGCTGGTAGCGCTTTCGAGCGCTGTACATACGATATTGTGTTTGAAGCTAGCACATGGTGTTAGGAGAAAATAGAGTAAACGAGCATCAGCGTTGAGCCAACGAACATGAATGATAAGCTTCCGTGTTGCCTCCCAACTGGCTGAACTTCCTTTGTGGTTACTTCAGCATTCGTTAGTGTGGATGTCGCGGCATCGTCGATAAAACGACATACCGACTCATGCTGAACAATCGTTGGTGAATGTCGATTTGGGATATGTTGCGCTGTTGCTCTCGCGATGAAAACAATTCACGAGGTTTCCGAATCGTTCCAAATAGATTCCTGATGTATAGTCATGTCAATAGGGTGAGCACATACGGAATTCAGCACCGTCGTACTTTTTGAGTTTTGGGAAAGACTTGTACTATCAGTAGCGGACAGCGTGAGTGCCGAGCCGCGCAAGCAATCAGGCAACAATTATCAACGTACTCGGTAAACACTGCCATCATCAGGCAGTCCGATATTCGACGGCGGAGGGGCAATAAATGTCTCCTTGACTTCATCTGACCGATCATCCAAAAATGAGCAATCGAACTTCTTTTTCCCAATAGTGAGGGAACGATTCAATTTCTGGTTGATAGATTGATCGAAAAAGAGGACTTCCGGTAGATGTGAATTAAAGACGCGATCTTCCACAAATCGATCAAACATCTGGGTTGCTATGAGGTGGGCCATAAACGGCCGAGACGCAGGCTCACAGCAATCACGAAGGAATCCTTCGGCGTCAAATAACGAATCTGTTGCTTTGTGGCCCGACCCTGAAGCTGCATTCTACCCCTTATTGTTAGCACCCGCATACAATGGTAGCAGCGTTGTCGTGAACTCACCAAAAACGATGCGTACTTCTTCAACAAAGTGACAAAAAAGCGAAGGAACGCTTTTCTAACTCCCTGTGTTGAGAAATTTTCCGCCTCGTTGAACTTGCTATCTGAAAGACCGCCCATACCATCAAGCGGGGGAGGTGGAGGTTGAATAGAAAAATGTGAACCGGCGTAACTTGTACGTCCAGGAGACATCGCAATGCTATTCCTTGGCCGCGATGGGGAAGGTGCCGAGGATGTGGGGATTGTGGGAGTGGTCACAACTGGTGCTTGTACGGTGCTTGATTTTCTCCCACGCATAATCTTGCCCATCGAATATATCGAATTATTGATGCTTTCGGATATGCTTGTTTCTGAAATTGATTTCGCCAATGGAACGGTGTGGCCTCGCTCAGACGCAAAACTGCCGATTGGTTCGAGGTGTTCGTCATTTGGAAATGCCTAGACAGAAACGTAAGGTTATATGTCGCAAGTAGATTGTTAATAACCGTACGATCTCACCAAATCAGACTTGCTCAGTCCGGCTGCAAACGGATCAAAAATCTAGTGTAGCATATCGATCAGACCAAGAGCACTATTTGTGGTGTGAGTCGGCACCCACATTTGCATGCTCGAATAGCTTGACCCGGAGTTTAGCTCCTTCGCGCTCAGGCAGTTTGGGAATTGGTATTGTTTTCCCACTGTCATCTGTTGCCGGAACAACTCTACCAAACTTTCATCAAACATTTGAGTATTTCACCGCACCCCATCGTCAACATACCGATTGTGGTCAAGATCAACAAATACAACCCCACTAGTTTGAGCCGCTGCTTGTTTCATACAGTCGGAGTGCATGCCAACGAGGAAGGGAACTGGCGCCTGAGAACAGACACATCAGATACTTCGCGAGGATGCAGATAGTTGGAGAACCTACATCGATCACATCCAATAAGGAAGACGGCAGTACTGGAATGTACGCTCCTTGCCACGCGAAAGGGAGAAGGAGGGCCAAAACCGTTTCTGCCACTGGGGTTAGTAATGCAATGTGCTTCGAGCACAAAACAATCTGCATCACGAGCCGCAATGGTGAGACTTCAACCACGGTTTCGATAAGAGACTCCATCCGCTCACTTTAAATTCTAAAATGGCACACGTGAAGACCTGCAAAACATTGTTCACGTCCAATGCTTGAAATAAAGGCCGAAACGAGAACTAGAGCATTCGAGCCATGGTCACTTTGGGATCCTTTCTCAGCACAACGCCAGACTGCACTCACATCAACAAGTGGGAATTCATTGCGAGGTGGGCGGGAGATAACCATAGTTCGGTCTGGAAGAGTCAGCTGCACTTGAATTTGGCCTGGGGGAGGAAGCGGGATCTCGCTAACAAAATTCGAAATGTAACGTTCGATTGGCATAGGTGCCTCAGAGAGAGTGATTCGATACACCTGATAGCGCATCAGCAAGGAAGCAACGAAACTAATGCACAGATACTTATCCAGAAGCATACCTGCTGGAGGAACTGCCTGAATGCTGAAAAATATGGATAATGGGAGGTAACAACAATACACTTTGGACAGAATACAGGGCCAGGAGAATTTGCCATGTTTGACAAATCTTGAACCCATTTTGGCATCTCCACAGCTTGATTGTTGTCGAAGACGACGGGGGCATCTCGTCGGCGGCTGGTTTGGCCAGGCATTGACGAACGGTGAAATTGTCCATAGTATGGTGCCAACAAAGATACGACTTCAAGAGGGTGCAGCTCTTCATAGAACTTTAGAGCACATGCGTATATCTTGATCCCCGTGACATTTGTCAATACAAACGAGAAGAACGTTGGCGGAGCGTAGTCTTGGCTCAGGCCATAACCTTCTGGGAATGCAAACTGTGCGAGATGTGACGGCAAAGGTGAGTCGTCATATTCCTCAGGGTACAAGTCGAGGACAGCAGGATAGAACTGAATGTCCGTCGGGCTCTTTGTTTTCTCCACTGTGCGAAGATGTGGGCTCAGTACGAGTGAACCGTGTGATAATTGCACAGATGATACGTACATTGTTGATTGGGCACAAGCGACCCGCGACCCAGAACAGCAAAGTAGTTGAGAAAGCGCTTCGTTACTTCAATCACATTTCTCGGCTTGACTGCATCTTGATTGCCGCCACCTGTATTCGGTTTCTGCACTGGCGAACGCTGCTGATTCTCATGTGCTTGGGACGGTTGCCGTTGTGAGTTGGGGGGCGGGATGGGCGTGGTGGATGAAGCTATCGACGAGCTCGTCGTTTGTGGGTGGGTCGTTGTCGGGGTGTCCTCCGATTGCTCAGGCGAGTCCTGGCCCTTCTCCTCCAGAATCTGCTGACCGATGGCCGTCGGGGCTCGTACGGCATCGGCTGGCGGCAGTTTGCCAAACTTCATATCCTCGTACTTTGCCCGCACATATCGCTCCCGGGCGCTCGTGTCGGCGTTCGGCTGGAGCATCCACGAGGCATCGAGGGCCACCCACTTATCCTGGAACTTGGCGTAGACCTCCTGAACCCGCTTGTTCCCACCTTTCATCGACACGACGTCCTCCTCGGCCCACGTGTCTAGGTGCAGTGACTTGACGCGGGAGAGCTGGACCCCGAGCTTCCGGTGGGCCCCCGCGCAGTGGATGCACAGGAACGCCCCGACGGTCGTGCTCGCCCAGACCGAGTCGCTCAACCGCGCCGTGCAGTCGACACAGCACTGGTTCTCGCTTGCCGACTGGAAGAGCTCCTGGACCTTGCGCTGCGCGGCCTGCGCGGCGCCGGCGGTGTTGGCGCCGAGGCCGCGGAGGCTCCCGGAGCGCGTCCAAATCATCATCGTCGTTCCAGCGTGCGTCGGTCGGTCACTTGGGGCTCGATACCCCAGCGACACTGGGGCCACGGGCACGGCTTGTGCGCGCAGTGTCTTGCACACACACGGAGGTGGCGAGCGATTACGCTCTCGTCAATTCCGGCGGCGCTGTCGCAGGAGGCTCGATGGATTTAAACTTGAAACCCCTTTCAAACGCACGAGACGCTGCGGCACACCCACCGCCGAGAGACACGCCGCCATCGCAGATCACTTTCTGCGCCATTGGGGGGGGAAGGCGGGCGGGGGGAGAACGCTTGTTCGCGTTGCGCTTCAGATCAAGTGGGTTGGAGGTCCCATCAGCGAGGCTCCTACCTCTGATCACCATCATTGGGCATGTTCATGGCACCTGCAACATTCGTCACAAACATGGAGATCGAGGTCACTCAATCGGGGTCCAGCATGAATGTTGCAGGAAGGTACTGAAGTACGGTCCCCGGACCGGTCCCGGGGCAATTGCGAACCGTCGGGCCCGCGCTCCGCCATTGACCAGGGCCGGCGGCCATTGGTTGGCTCTCGGTGCCCAGATCGGGGCTTTGGGCGGTCGATTCCCCACTATCGCCACACAGTACGGAACTGCTCTACGAATTAGCATCGGCAAAATGGGCATGTAAGTCGCCTCGGGCGCGATGGGCGATGGGCGAGAGACGCGCGCGGCAGCGGCAGCGGCGGTGGCGGAGGAGGAGGACGGCGATGAACAGCGGGGCTCCCGAGAGCATCGCGTGTCTCGACTGGAGCAGCGGAGGGGGAGGGACGCGCGCGTATTGGCGGACGTCAATCGACCAACCGACCGCCATGGGAAAATTTCGACAAGTGGCAGCAGCAGGAGCAGTAGCAGCAACACGGCCACTAGCCTTCCACGTCTGAAGGTCCCCGTGCTGTTCAGCCGTCTGGACCACATCATTGGCGATCGATCGCGACAACTCGCTGTCCATCCTCCGCTGTTCTGAGAAGAAAGATCTCAGTCACCTACCTGCTCAACCACCCCGATGGCGGTGCACATCCCACACGTCCTCCCACTCCTCCCCTCGTGCCGCGCTCGTTGATCGATCGACGATCACCAGCCTCGTGGCTCCTCCACCGTCGTGGCAGTCGTCGCGTCTCCGTCCATCGATAGCATCCCTTCAGCTCCAATGTGGATTCTCACACCGTTGCGCGCGTGTGTATGCACAGTGTCAAGAACGGAAAGGTCGTTGTCTTGCTTAACGGTCGCTTCGCTGGCCGCAAGGCCGTCGTCGTCAAGACCCACGATGAGGGCCACGGCGACCGCAAGTTCGGCCACGCCATCGGTTAGTCGGGACCAGCCCGTTGATCATTGTTGTTCTCGGGTTCACGAAATGCTGACAGTCCACTGATGATCTGAACAGTTGCCGGCATTGACCGCTACCCGCGCAAGGTCACCCGCGCTATGGGCAAGAAGAAGCTCGAGAAGAAGTCGAAGGTGAAGCCGTTCATCAAGGTCGTCAACTTCAACCACATCATGCCCACTCGCTACGTCGTCGACATTGACCTCAAGAAGGTCCTCGACGATGAGGTCCTCGCCAACCCGGAGTCGCGCATCGAGTCGCGCAAGACCATCAAGAAGGTGTTCGAAGAGCGGTATGTCTCTCTCTCTCATCTGATGCTTGGTTTGATCGCAGGTATTGACAAATTATGCTCTGTATCTACAGCTACTTGAACCAGGCTGCGTGCAAGTCGGAGAAGAAGGCCGCTGGTGTCAGCTTCTTCTTCAAGAAGCTCCGTTTCTAAGCATGTTGTCATCGACGGCAACATTGACGATTAGAGGGCTTCTGATCCGGGGGTTATAGTAATGCAGCGAATTCCAGTTCCGTTTCCTTGCGGCCCACGTTGCTCTCATCGCCACTACACTGGTCCTTAGGTGAACTCAATCGGAATAGTCCGAGTCCTCTCGGGATTCGTCCGAGTCGCTCTCGGAGACTTTGATCCTCTCATCCGACTTCCGACTCATTACGAGTTCCTCGAAGTCGGAGATCCGACCTGTTGCCACTCGTTCTCGCGAGATGGCAGCGTGGCGAAGGCGAACTGGTCGTGTCACGTTTCGGCAGGAGTCGAGGCGAATTGTCTGGAGCTGTTCGCACCAGGTCTCCAGCGCCTGCACGGCCACATCCGAGATCTTTGTGCCCTGTTGGGGGGGACATGCGCATTGCGATAGATACTTCAGTGAAGCCCAGCCTTGTGAGTGTAAGAATGTAGCCATCTCCCAACCTTCAAGTCAATCACCTGAAGTTGGCTACATCCACGAGGTGATCCGATCGCAGAGATCCCTGCGTCTGTGACGCTTCGACAGTCCTGGCAGCGACTGGGAATCAGTCTCGTTGTCCGACCCGACCTTTGCAATGCCTGGATTTGTTACCTGGAGCGAGAGGTATTTGACACGAGGTGCAATCGCAGCAATCGTGATTAACCCGTCGTCCGTGAGATGGGTCCTGTCGAGCTTGAGGACCTCGAGGACGGGCATGACCGTTGCTGGCTGTCGAATGGCCTCCGTCAGACACCACGCAAAGACCAGGGCAGTTGGCCGACGTGACAACACGCACAGTCGCGAAGGCGATGTCACCACAAGCCGACAAGTCGAGCCAGGTGAGCGTGTTCTGCCGAGTCGACAGGAGGAGCTCGAGGTCCGGGGGGCGAATCCGGTTCGCATGCCTAGTCGCATCATACATAGCTCACTGTCCTCTCCGTCGCGTCGTGTTCGGCTCCGCGGGTACTCACGTGAGCGTGAGCTCCTCAAGGCCCGGGGCATCTCGTGCGAGGGGACCAAAGATGGATGAGTCGATGTGGACGGCCCCTAGTCACGACGGCAAAGCGGGGAGGGCGCTGGTCATCGATTGCTCGGGTTCACTCCAAGTCAGCGCTAGTACCACTAGTACCAGTGAGCGTTAGTCGCCGGAGGCTCGGGCCACAAGCCTGGACGATTGATGTGACGGTGCCGTTCCGGAGGGCATGACAGGCATTCAAGTAGATAGTTCGGAGTCCGGCACCACCCCCCGTAGGCCACGCTCCCATCAGCTGACAGTTCAGGAGCTCGAGAGTCTGATCACGCGCACGTGTATATCCCGCGTCACCACCACCGACGTCTTTGCGCTTGCCATGGAGCCCTAGTAATGGCGCACCTCAAGTCCAGGGCAGCCGCCAAGCAAGCGGGACAGGTGCTTCTTGGACAAACTAGGACATCTCGGTCATCTCGGCGGAATCCGAGTCCGATGGTCAGCCAACATGAACTATTACCTCGTAGCGCGGAGATAGCGGAGCTTGGGCTCGTCGTGGAGGAGCGTGAGGCAATGATCATCGAGGGCAATGTCCGGGAGCGCGAGCGTCCGGATCTGCCCCGCGGCGCGCGTCAGCATAGACCGGCAGTGCGCCTTTGTGATCGCGCGGGCGGATTGAAGGTGCGCAAAGTCGAGCTCGCGAATGGGGATCTCGTCTCGGAGCATCCGCCGCCAGCGCCGACAGACGCTCTCGGCCCGGATGCGATCGGGGAGCGTTGGGAGCCATGCGAGGATTCGTCGCTCAGTCGCGGCAGCGAGGCAGAGGAACGACGACCTTGGGGCCGCCTGCGCCTGCGCCCCCGCCGACTGACCACGGATGGGGGCTGGTGAGCGTCGCCTCCGCGTCTTGGCTCGATCGTCCCCCGCATCTGCACCGCGGCTGCGTCGCCATTGATGGAGCTGTTGATGCTCCATTTGCGCTGTCAATGGATTGGCCTAAATTTTTGGTCGTTTTTGTGGTGGTGGTGTGGTTTTTGGCCCCACCTCCGCAATCACCCTCCCCAAAAATGTCCAGTCCCAAGAAGATCAGGTTGTTTGCTTGATCTTCGAACCTTTCTGGCAGGCCCCGCTGATTCCAGATGCACACCAATGTCACCCCACAAGTCACGCACGCTGGTGGCTGTCACATATTGTGGCTCGAGACTCGCCAGGGCACGCGCCCCACCCGAAGATCCTCCTCCTCCTGCACCTTACCCAGCATCAATGCGTCAATTTGTTCACACTGTAGTGATCCACGTGCACACGAGCAGAGTCTTCGACCCGATCGTCGGGCAGTCTGAGGAAAATGACATGGTGTGAGTCAAAAGGCAAACACGATCGCCTTTGACAGGGATCGACCTCCTGTAAGGGCTGTCGTCGCATTGCCTCCATCCCTGTTGTCAGCCACCCCCCAAAACCCCCAACGGCCTCTCGCTGCCAGCTGGCGTCGGCGAAGGGGCCGTGCAGGCACCAGATGCCAGCGAGTCAGTGGTTCACGACAAAATACAAGGCTGGGTTTCTCAGCAAGCTTCGCCCTTTACCGTGCCGATCCCAGTCAGATAGGTCCAGCACCATGCCATGATAGACCCCTCCAGCCGGCTTCACCGCAGTGGTGGTGGTGGTGTGGTTTTGACTGACTCGGTCCTGACCATGACTCCGTGCTGTGGCCTTCGAGTGCGCATTTGCGCGTTGACGATCGTGCCCACGTGGACACTTGAACGACGCGACCACCCGCAGTCGCGCCGTCCATCCATCGACTTGACCCAATCGGACGAAGCCCGTGCTGGCTCCTCTTGTTCGGTCGATCGCAAATGACGGCGGCCCAGCGCGACTTTTACGAGAGCTCGGTGGCCCTCAGCTCCACCTACAGCATCGACGACATCCAGTCGACGACGCGCGGTCCCCCCCACGGCGGCCGCGGCGGCGACGTTGACGACGACGACGACGGCGCAGACTTCAAGTCCCCGATGCAGGCCCGGTTCTTCACGCTCAGCGCCGACGACGGCAAGCTCTCGGCCATCGCCACGCCCTTTGTCTACGGGACGCCCATCAAGAAGAACTACAAGACCTGGCCCTTTGTCGTCGTCGGCATCTGCGCCGCGCTCGTCCTCGCCGCCTACATTTACCATGAGCTCCCCGAGTACCGCCTCGGCCTCCGCTATGACCTCTACCGGCTCATGGGCGCCCGGGTCAACGCCGGCGCCTGGGTCGGCGGCCACCGGGAGATTGCCGAGTTCTTCTTCCTCTTCCTGGCCATCGGCCTCCCGACCATGATCGGCGGCGTCACCCTGGCACTCGGGAACGCCCTCCCGCCCGTGCCCGTGGGCATGCACCGGACCATCTTCCGCTTCCTTAAGCGCAAGATCCTCGTCGGCAAGGTCAACCTCTCGTACGCCGAGGGCATGCTCACGCTTATCTTCTTGGGCCTCAATGCCATTTGGTTCGCGGCCATCTTTGGCCGCAAGTACAAGGAACTCGCCGAGACGGGCGCGGCCGACGGCGCCGCGACCTTCCGGACCATCGGCTTTGTCCTCGGCTTCAATGCCGTGCTGTGCTTCTCGATGCTCATCCTCCCGGCCACGCGCAACTGCTTTTGGATGCTCTCGATGGGCATCGACTACTCGCACGCCATCAAGTACCACCGGTGGATTGGCTTCCTCACGGTCTTCCTCGTCCTCGCGCACTCGATCCCGTACTACAAGGACTGGTTCACCTCGGGCAAGTACGTTGAGAGCTCGCTACCGTGCTTTGGCTGTGACTATGGTGAGGACAAGAACCGCAAGCGTCTTCAAAACTTCATGGGGCAGTTGGCGCTCCTGAGCTGCCTGATCATGGGGGTCACGTCGCTCAACCCCATCCGCCGGCGGTACTACGAGGTGTTTTACTACTGCCACCACCTCTTCATCGTCGTGCTGATCGCGACGTGCCTGCACTTTTCCTCCTTTGTCATCTGGATGTACCCCGGGGTCTGCCTGTACATGATGCACCGGATCCTCTCGCGGGCCCAGAGTGGCGTCCCGTGCGAGGTCGTCGACATGGAGGCGATCCCCGGGGAGATCACCCGCCTGGTCTTCCGTCGGAGCCCCGGCAAGGCCGGTCACTACCACGCCGGCCAGTTTGTCTACCTCCGTGTGCCGCTGCTGTCCATGACCCAGTGGCACCCGTTCAGCATCAGCTCGTCCCCGATCGAGTACGAAGACACGTTCACTGTGCACGTCAAGGCCATCGGGAACTGGACCAAGGAGCTGTTCGCCGCGGCGATCCAGGCGCGAGAGGAGCGCAAGGTGCCGCTGATCTATGTCGACGGGTACTACGGCAAGATGTCGGATGATTTCCAGCATTATCCAGTGCTGGTGATGGTCGCGGGTGGCATCGGCGCCACGCCGATCATCAGCATGATCGGCAAGATCCTCGACTGCATGCGGAACAACGATCCGGTGATGATGGACACGATCGTCTACTGGCACTGGACGTCCCGTGAGATTGGTATCTTTCACGAGTTTGAGCCGCTGCTGGATGCCATTCGCGAGTTCGATCCCGAACAGGTGCGCTTCCGCGTGCGTCTCTGCTTCACGGGCGACCAGCATCTCGGTGGTGTCGATATTCCGAATGGGATCACGCTCAAGCCTATGGACGACACGAGCATGGTCCCCACGCGGCCCTTCCACCAGGCCTCACGGTCCGCCGCCTACCAGATGACGCTCTTCTTTGTCGTCTTCACGGCGAGCTTCCTGGCGCTGTTCTTTATGCGATTCAACTACCCCCTCCTTGGCTTTGGCCGGAAGAATCAGAAGATGTGGCCCCTCCAGCGTCTCATGGAGCTGGTGGTGCTGCTGGGCGGGGCCGCTCTGGGGTGGTTCGTGGCGGTGATCGAGCCAAAGCCCCGGCCCATGAGCCGGCTGGACAAGACGGGCATGATGGAGGGCGGCAACTACCCGTCCCGACGCGAGACCGAGCGAAGTTCGAACTACTCGCACACGCTGTCGTTTGATGGGCAAGAAGTGCAATTCAACCACCCCGTCAGCCGGACCCGCTTGAATGTCAAGGAGCTCCTCAGTGACGTAGTCAAGGAGCAGTCGCACAATTTTGCGATCAACATCACGGGCATTGGCACCTGGGTCTCGGGTCCCATGGGTCTCATCCACGCGGTCGAGCATGAGGCCGCCGCATTCGCCGGCATTTTTGATGTGCACTATGAGGAGTTTGAGATGTAGAGTCGTTGTTATTGTATCAGGCTAAAGTACTGCGTCGGTACTTGGTGGTGGGCGTGTGTGGATGACTATTCAAAAGGAAATGAAGACCCGCATTTAGTGCGCTGTTGACTACCACTTAGGACGATACATCCCTTTCGAAAAGCCGTCAGGTGTAGTGCAGCAACAGGAATGATCAACAACACATGCGCAAGAGGATGATGCCCCAATCGTCGGCAACTCTTCGTAAGCCCTCTTCGATTCATTACCAAGGTCCATTACTCGGAAACAATCTAGACACGGCTCGGGTAGAGCATGACGCGGACGCTGCTGGCCATGGCCTCGGCGGGGAGGTTCGACTTGAACTTGGCACGGACGAGGCCGTTGTTGCCGTGGGCGCGCATGACCTTGCCCCAGATGACACGGAACTTCGAGCCGTTCTTCTCCGACTTGCCCTTGTAGATGTAGGCAATCTTCTTGCCGAGGTAGAAGTCAACGTCCTTCTTGTCCGAAAGACCCTGGATCTTCACAAGGGCGGTGTGGGCGTACTGGTTGGTGAAACCACTGCAGGACAAGCACCGCGCACACCATCAGCTCTGAATCCCCATCGGTGGCCTTTCCGGTCTAGCACTCACCGCTTGTAGCCGACAAACACACCCTTGACGTAGAGACGAGTAGGCTGACCCGAAGAAGCGACCATTTTTACTAAGCTCTGCACAAAGTGGGGGGAGACCGGATCGTCAGCATTCACACCCGGTCAGAACGGTTCCGAGCCGACGATCGAGAGCAGTGATGGAGAGAAGGACAGCCAGCGACGAGCAGACGCTGGGGAAGCTGTGGGGACGTCGCCAATCGGGAACGACGGACTGAGATGTCCAACGGCCGCATGGTGTCGGAGTGCATGTCGAGCGCGGCGTCGAACGCCACTATCCGCGCCAAGATTGGATGACGAGGCAGACGACACCTCGTCGCCTCCTTTTTCCGCAATTGCTGTCGCGGCCGCTGCTGCCGCTACTGCCATGTCGAGCTGTCGACGAAATGATCGAGCCTGCCGTCTGCCGGGAGCGCTGTGACTGATTGACGGTCGTTGTTGCGGCACCCGCACGCGCGTCGAGTAGATCGCCGATCGTCGTCGTCGCCCACAGCCCCGAAGGAGGGGGCCCCATCTGCTCTCATCACTCGCGCTGCTGTTGCTTCCCGCCGATCGACCGCCGTCGACGTTGGCTCTCCAGGGCTCGCCATCGTGCTCGCACGTACCAGTCGATTGAATAGAACGAGCGAGGGACTGAAGGCACGGCGGTATTGTGACTCGGATGCCCCTGGTGGCCCCAATGCCCAATCGATTGGCTCCTAGGCCAACAGCCTCTCCTGCCAAACTGGATCCCTGTAAATGTTGATACCTGCAGGATCGGATTCCACTCCCACCGGCCACCCATCTCTGTGGGGCGGGAGAACGAGGGGCCCCTGAGAGTTTATCACGGACTGCCCAGATTCACGTGGCCCACATAAACGAATTGGCCGTCGGAGATTGGCTGTATTCTGGGCCCAATCAACTACTGGGCTTGTATGAACCTGTGACGTGTGCACAAAGTCCCATGACAGCAAGAGCGCAATGGTGGTCTTCAATCATACATTACCCCAATGCAATGTGCCAATTGAATTCGATCGCTAGACTACTGCAGAGAGCATTCACATCCCCGCGGCGGGGGTGAGCTTCTTGAAAAAGGTCGGCGCAAGCTCGACGAGCCAGTCCTTCTCGATGAGGACAACCGAGCGGATGTAGTACTTGCTGGTGAACACGAGCTCGTTGTAGACGACCCACTTGGGCGGGGGGTTGCGCATGAAGAGACACGACGACGGGTGGACCTTGACGATCTCGGAGCGCCCGCACATGGTCTTGTAGGCCGTCTTGGAGCCACCACCGCCCGTACCATCCGCGAGCGAGCGCATCGCTGTGTTCAAGAAGAAACCCGCGACGATGCTCTTCCGCAGGGGATCAATGTCCGGGAACGACGAGGTAATCGGCAGGCCGAGCTTCTCGAGGTAGCCCGTGAGCTGTGCTCGGACACTCTCGACGCGGGTCATGGCCCGGTGGTTGATAAAGTGATCGCGGCACCACTTGTTCCGCTGCTTGGCGTTGCACTGGATGTAGGCGTTGAAGATGTTGAGCAACGTGATTTGGTCGCCCTCGTAGGCCACAAATTTGGCCCGGGACTGCGCGGCTTGTTCCTTCTTGTCCCGAGGAGAGTAAAAAATGGATTCGACCGAGAGCATCGACACGACGCTCAGGGCTTCCTCGGCGCAGCCGAGTTCGGTGGATTTGAGGAGCATCACCGCGTACATGGGCTCGACGGGGAGACCGGCCATCTGCCGCCCGCGCTCGGTGAGTTGCCCCTGGGAATCAAAGGCGCCAAGGGCGTAGAGCTTCTCCATGGCCTTGACGAGCGAGCTGACTTTGGGCTTCTCGATGAAGTCAAAGCCCAAAATGTCGTCAATGCCCATGCACTTGAGCTGGAGGACCACAACTTCGAGGCTCACGCGTTGAATGTCGGGAATGGCTCGCTCGGGAAGTTGCTCAAAGGTCTCTTCAGGGAACAACCGGTAGCAGACACCAGGTGCTTCACGCCCGGCGCGGCCTGTACGCTGCCAAGCCTGCGCCTTGGACACGGGCTCGGTCAGGAGCATCTCCATCCCGCTCTTGGCAACGAAGGAGCGCTGCTTGACGAGACCCGTATCGACCACGTAGCGGATGCCGTTGATGGTGATCGAAGTCTCGGCAATGTTTGTCGCGAGGATGACCTTCCGCACGCCCGGAAGCGCTGGCTCAAAGACTCGCATCTGCTGCTCGCGTGGCATGGCCGCGAAGATCGGACACACCTCGAGTTTGAGTGCGTCCGCCGGTAGTGTCCTCGCGTACTCCTCCAAGAGCGTCTCCAGCGTCTCAATGTCCTCCTGGCCCGTGAGGAACACGAGGATGCTCCCGGCATTCTCGCGCTCGTCGAGGTGGATCTGGAGGACGGTGATCAGCGCCGCATCCAGGTAGTCGGGCTGCGTTTTGGGCGTGTAGTACACATCGACGTGGAACTGGCGGCCGGGTATCTGCAACACGGCGGGGTTGCTCTCGGCAAAGAACCGCTGGAAAAGCGCAACATCGAGCGTCGCCGACATGACGACCACCTTGAGGTCCTTGCGCTTGCGCATGGCCTGCTTGACGACGCCAAAGAGGATGTCGGTCTGGAGCGTCCGCTCGTGGGCCTCGTCGAGGACGATGACCGAGTAGCGGTCAAGGGAGGGACTCAAGAGCGCCTCACGGACGAGCATGCCGTCTGTCATGAAGCGCAGGCGCGTGGCCCGCGACGACATATCATCAAAGCGCACGCAGTAACCGACTGTCTCGCCGATGGACCCGCGGTTGACCTCCTCGCACACGCGCTGAGCCACAGTAATGGCGGCGACGCGACGGGGCTGGGTGATGGCGATGCACTCCTGGTGGTTGCCCTCGAAGATGTACTGAGGGATCTGCGTCGTCTTGCCGCTGCCGGTCTCGCCGACGAGGATCACGACGCGGTGGCTCTGCAGCGTCGAGAGGATGCGGCTCCGATGGGCGAAGATCGGGAGCCGCTGCCGTGTACGCTGAATCTCCGTGCACACGCGCTTGGTGCCACCACCGCCCTGGTGGTGTTGCGAATGAGACGGCGGCCGGGGTTTCCCATGGGCGCCGCTGCTCGGACGATGGCCGTGGTGGTGCTTTGGCTTGGCCTCTGCGGCGCCACCATCCGCAGCGCGGCGCTTGAAGGCCCCGCCCTTGTTGTGTCGCGGAGCGGCGCTGTTCGTGCCAGCCATTTGTTTGCAAGCTGTCGTTGGTTGTGTTGACCTTTTGGGCCCTTTTGGGTAGGAATCGTGACGAGTCACTCCAACGAGGGCATTGCCCAAACTTAAATTGTCTTATTTTGGGGCGCGACTTTGTTGTTAGCACCGAGGCATATACGTAATGTATTAAATTCGGCCCTTCCGGTTCAACGAGGACCCCGTGCTGTTCATGCGCTTGGGCATGCCCCTGATCAACACACACATCATGGCATGGTGAGTACCATCTCAAAGCAATATGCGATCGGCAAAGACGATGACGTACGTCCGACGCGCCCCACCGCCAAGAACATCGGCAAACGCAAAGTCCTCATGACGAAAGCTCCCGCTGCTCGTGAGGTTCGCCGGGCCCGATGGCTTCCCGCGTTCGCTGAGCACACGCATGCCCTTGGTGCGGATCGCATCCTCCCGCTCCTTCTCGCTCTGGGCGAGGCTATCGGCATTTCTATGATGCAAGGAGTACAATGAGAATCATGACAAGGTCGGCCCATCAACACCATCGACACAGGTGCCATCGTACTGGAGGATGCCGTCAATCTTGGTGCAGATCGTCGTGGCCTCGGCCTTCCTATCTCCCACGCAACGTGTCAGCAATCTCTCGAACATCAATAAAGGCTTGCTTGAACGCACCAGCGCGTGAGTTTTTCGATCATGAGATCAATGTCGGCATTCTGCGTATCGCGGCCAACGGCAAACTTGACAAGTAACGACTGCGACTTCTGGTCGAGCTTCCCTTGCACGAGCCCCTGTAGCGGAAGAATATGGAAACCCGCAAGCCCGTCAATCGTCAAACGCTAGCCTCCAAGTGACGGCTTGGTCTTAAATGCGAAATCGTACCGAGTAGATGGTCTCAATAAGAATATCTTCGAGCTCACGGATCGTCGGGACATCGAGTTCCTTCATCAGTGTCGCGTAAGGGACGTTCTGGAAGGCGTAGTCGAATGCGTCAATGCGCCGTCCGTCAATGTCGCTCCATGTCACAGCACACAAAACGCACCTTGGACGCCTGCGCGAGCGAGACCGTCGTGAGCTTGCGGAGCTTGAGCTCGTGGGCGGGCGTCAACGGGGGCAGGGCGTCCTTGTTGGCTGCGTTGCGCCACGCGTCAAGGGCCCATGCTCGTGCATCACAGGCAGTTCCAAGCACACACGTACCGAGGTAGTCGCTGTATTTGCCAAAGCAAAAGATCTCAAGGAGTCGGACGTGGGGCTCGTGTTCGGTGCCCCGCAGTTGCTGGACGTTGGGCATGTCCAGGAGCTCCCTAAAGACGAAGAGGCGCTTGTTGCTCAGCGCCTGCTGGATGAGCGCGACGCACGCGCGGCCCCTCGCGTTCTTGGCCAGGAGCGTGAACTGCTCGAGGCTCGACGACGCGCTGCTGTCCTCGAATGCCATCGTCACGGAGCGATCGAGTGAGCGATCCGACAATCCTGTGTCCGATTGACGCCGATGACTTTGTTCGACCTTGTTGGGGTGCCTGGGTTGAGCTGTTCGTAACCGACGATGGGCGCTGGCAGGTTGCTAACTTTCCAAAAACAGCATTTTGACCAATCCTTGTCGTTCGCGGCAACATCATCGCGCCCAACATCACTCTTCACAATACCATGGCAATGGCGACGTTGAACGACGACCTTGAGGAGAGCATCCGCCGGGCCCTCCCGAGCGCGCTCAAGATGCCGCTGTACACGGCCAAGAAGCAAAACTACGAGATCCTCAAGTACACGATCGAGGGCATCGACTCGCTCTCGGCCAACGCCGCCGTCATGCGCGACTACGCCGACGACAGCCACCTCGCGGCCCTCGAGGCCACGACCCGCGAGTTTGTGCTCCTCGATGCGCAACTGTCGGCGTACAAGCAGCAACTGGAGCAGCTCGAGGCCGCCATTGAGCGGGGGACGCTGGTGGGTGTCGGAGCTCCCGGGTTCTCTGTGGAATACCATGCGGAGGATGCGCGAGCGCACCAACCATTGCGACACACGTAGGACCCCGCGGACGTCGATCGGCTCATGGACGCCGGCACGACGACGCCGACGGTGAACGTGACCCAACACGAACTATACAAGCGCTTTTGCGAGCGGGCCGGGGTACGTCCGTCCTTTGGGCACGCGCGCTCGAACGGGGCTATTGGTGCTGCGGCTTGAGTGTGCGGCGACCCACGTGCGTTTGCTGCATCCACCAACCACTAGCTCGAGACCGGCGACGACGCCGACGAGGACGTCGTCCTGCAGGGCAGCGAGAGCTTCCGGAGCACGATCTGTCCAGTTACGCAGTTGGAGATCGTCGAGCCCCTGCGAAAGTACGTGCTACGGGCGATCCACGCAGTTATCCCTGAGTCGGCTACTAAGTCGCCGCAAATTCGTCATCCGCAGTCCAATGTGTGGGCACACGTACTCGCGACAAGGCATTCAGTCGCATCTCCAGCGCAGCAGAAAGTGCCCCGTGGCCGGTGCGTTGCCGCGCAGGCGCCGGCAGGCCCGTTGCGGTCGCTCTGAATTCTCACATTGCTTCCACTTCTTCGCGTGCTCAGGTTGCCCCCAGAAGCTCACGCTCGCCAGCCTCGAGCGCGATGTCGAGATGGAAGTGCTTATCGCCCGACGGTGCGTGCTGGTGATCAAAGGAGACCGAGCGTCAAGTTCTCTCATGCCATCTTTTCGCGCGTGGTTCGGTTTGCAGCAAGAACTCGTCCCAGCAGCAGCATCCTCAGCGCCAGGCGTCGGCGCCGTCCTTCCGCCAGGACGAGGACGAGGACGAAGAATACATGGTCGAGTAGGCACTGGTGTCTTCCCCCGGCGGCCGCACTACCTCGCTTCGCTGTTGTTGGTGGACCTCTCTATTAAGTTAAGAAATGCATCTCAGGGCGGTCAGTCCTGGAAGAGCCACTCGTTCCGCTGCTTTTGCTTCTTGGCCTTCTTCTCGGCGGCGACCTTTTTCCAGTCAATGTTCTTCCGCTTGAGCTGCTCCTTGATGCGCTTGGCCTCCTCGCGGTTCTCCTCGAGCTTGCTCGTGTCGAAAAAATGGCTCATCTGGCGGCCCTCCCGGTCGCTTGCGATCCCCATGGCCTGCCAGTACGCGTCCCCACCGAGCTTCTCGTACTTGCCCGTCACCCGGTTGAACTTGGCCGTCGCCGTGTACTTGTGCCCCGAGACCGTGGGCGCGTGCTCCCGTGGGGCCTCGGTCTCTGGTGGGACCCAGTCACCGAGCTGCGAAACAAGCAACGTACGGGTCAGCTCCACACGCCAAACCAACACGCGACCGCCTAAAACGAGTGAGGCAGAGAGAGAGAACCCACCGCGGAGGCAATCGGGGCATCGGGTTTGTGCCACTGGGTCACGCCGGTCGTAAGGTTGTGGTAGTAAAAGCGCTTGGTCTGCGGGTCAACGTGCTGCTGCCACTCGGCACGTGCGCGCTCCTCCAACGGCTGCTCGTCCGCATCTCCCGTCGTGGCGTCAACCCCCGGGGCCGGGACCGGGGCGTCGCCGTCGCCGATCTTGCTCAGCACGGCGTTCAGACGCGAGAGGTGGCCCTCGGGGTCCAGCGCCCGCTGGGTCACGCGGGCCATGGCCTCGGCGCGCGAGCGGTGGAGGTACTCGAGGTACTCGGGGGACATCGTCGGGGTCGTCGCGGAAGCCGCCGCCGTGAATTTCGGCGGGGCCTCCCACTGCGTCCGCCCCGAGACCGTGTCGTGGTAGTATGGCTTGCCGGTCGCCCGGTCCAGGTGCTGAATCCAATTGCACATCTTCGCCGACGTCGATGCAGAGGTCAAGGCCGTGGCCGCCGTTGGCGCGGTCGTAGACTCGCTGGGTGCTGCCGTCGCCGACGATGGGGCTGCCGAATCGTTGACTCCCGTCGGCGATCGTGCGGTAGCCACAAGTGTATATTCCCCATTCTTGTTGTCGTCGTTGGCACCTTCGGGGGCGCCGGTTGATGGTTCCTGGTCCTTTACGGGCGGCTCGCGCTCAACTTGTCTGTGCGAGGACTCGTCCTCTTCCTCCGCGTCCTCCCCTTCGTCGTCTGCAGGGTTTCACGCCCGAGCACGGACCAGTGAGCACAATGCATTCTCACCCTATCGCCCCATGAATGGACGCACCCGACGACGACGCATCCGCGATCTCCCCCTCGGGCTCCTCCCACTGCGTCCGGTCATTGGCCTCGTCGTAGAAATACGTCTTGCCCGTGTCGGTGTCGCGGTACCGGCGCCACCGCGGGGACTTGGCGGCGGGGGCCGTTGACGACGATGGCTCATCATCACCATCGATCTCCTCGTTCTCATCGTCGACAAAGCCCTCGGGGGCCTCCCACGTGGTCTCGCCAGTGCTGGGGTTGTGGTAATACGCCGCGCCGGTCGCGTCGTCCACGTGCTTCTCCCATCGCCCACTGCCGAGGCCTCCGTCCGCTGCCGCCGACGACGCCGGCGCGCTGTCGCTGCTGCCTCTCCCCATGATTCACGTGCGTCGGGGTCGTGTTGGTGGTGGTGTCTGGATCGTTAACTCAACATTTGATATCAACATAGCACACTAACCGAATTCGTTACATACGACGCATGCATCTGTGACGTGCGCATGAGATCATCTTCCACGACTGCCTATGAGACCTGAAGCTGGTAGGCATGGAGGATCTGGGCCCGGTAGCAGGCCGCCGAGTGCAGGAGATAAAACTCCCACGTCCGCCGGAACGACTCGGGCAGAGAGGGCGACGCCGTCTGGCGCGGATTGGGCGTTGCCGCCCTCGCAGGAGCAGTCGGTCTCGAGCCGCCACCACCCGCTAGGGGCTCGCCCCATCGGCCCTGAAAGCGCCGGTGCCACTCCATAAATGTCCGCTCGTAGTGCTCCGTGTAGCCGGCGATTTCGTCCACCGTGAAGCCGCTGAGCTCAAGGAGATGCCGCACACGGTGGAGCGTCAGGGGCTGAGTCGGGAAGGCGCTGTCGTCGATGTACTTGTTGGTCCAGACGTGGGTCGTCGAGCGGATGGTCCCACAGGCGATAAAGTCCACCACCACCCGCCCACCGGGGGCGAGGATCCGCTTGATCGTGCGGAAAAAGCGCGCGAGCTGGAACGGATCAATGATCTCGGCCACGCCGCTGCCAGTGATGCGCGTGAACCGAGAGGCATTGAACGAACTGAGGGCCGTGAGGAGCTGGACGGCGGGCAACAGCACAACGATCAGTCCCTCGCTCAAGCCTGTGAGCAATCAACTCCATTCGCAACGCCGTGTCGGACCTTGTCTGGGGACTCCACGAGGACAAACTCGACACGCTCCTGGACCCCAAGTTCCTCTGCGAAGCGCAGCGCGTAGGCGCGATCCGCGACGGAGGTGACCAAACTCACGACAGTAATCGTCGGGTGGTGTTCTGCTAGGTAGATTCCTACCCCGCCTCGCGAGCCCAGGCACAGATCGAGAACGTGGTGGTGGGCGTCCTCCTGTGATGATGAAGCACGGGGTCAGCGTCCGCTGCTGATAATTGCTGATGACGACGAACCTCGAGCACCAGTTTCGCCGATAGGTCGGCGAGTTTGTTCGCCTGCGCATTGTCGAGGTCCCGGGCATCGCGCACCCAGAGGCCAAAGCTCTGGTGGATGTAGCGATCCATGTACGCCCGGCGAAAGGCCGGGGAGAGTTCAAACTGATCGGCGGCGGCGCCGACCACGAGACCCTTGGACGACGGTGGGTAGTTGAATAGCCGCGCCGCGAGGGCAACGAGTCGGGCCGACCATGAGCGATACATCTCCTGCCGCGCCTCCATGGGGATGGTCATGAGCGCCGTGACGAGTTCGTCCACAGTACGGGTCGGCGCCGAGTCCCAGAGGCCCCCGACGTAGGTCTCGCCAATGGCCACGAGCCCGTCGCGCATCCAGTCGAGCCAGATCGCATCGCTGCGAACGACAAAGTCCTGCAGGGGTCGAGAAATCGATCAGTGCTTGAGAAATTACGAACACGACAGAGTGCGATTGGAGACTAACTGTCTCGATGACCAGACCCCCAGCGCGGAGCAACCGGGACATGATCGATTTGGCATTCGCACGGAGCTTCTTGAGCGATAGTGAGCGAATGATGTGGAGGCCAAAGAGCATGACGCCGCCGAGGGCCGTGACGGCGTAGACCCAGAACGACCTCTGAAAACATTTCCAATGCCAGTACCCGTGAGTCGACCGGTGACGAGCAGCACTATGGCAGCGCACCACACCTGGATCGCGAGGACACAAAACGTCGGAACGCAGAGGTTCAGGAGCAGCTCGATGCGGTACGCGGCGTTCCAAAAGTGCTGCGAGCGTGGCGGCGTGAAGCGAAAGACGGTGTCGCCCTTGGGGAAGACCCCGCCACCGACGACGCACCGGATCCAGAGCCGCGACGAGCTGTGGGTCCCAGGCAAACAAGAAAATGTCTTCTCAGCCACGCGCGTCCTTTTCGCTGCGATATATCGAGCGCCAGTACAACGTACATGAGCGCGGGGATGCTCATCCAGATGCGCACGAGCGGGAGGTAGCACGAGATGAGGACCATGGGCAGCAACAGGTGCACGATGACGTCCCCGATGCGGGCGACGAGCCCGACGGCCCGGGAGCTGGCCCAGACACCGAGCCACCCCTGGAGCCCGGCGGTGAAGGCCCCCCGGTCGAACACCCGGAGTGCGTACCAGCCGACCATGATGGTGATCCCCATGGAGGTGGCGAGGCCGAGGGCCGCGCTCGAGCCCGTGAGCAGCGCGAGGGCCGTGAAGAGCAGCCAGCAGAGCGTATACATCATCCGCACCCCTACGAGCGGCGGGACGAGCACGACAGCGAAGAGCATCGCCGTCGCGAGCCCGGCGTCGAGCCGCCACTCACTCGTCATGAGCATCGTGACCATTTAGTTCTTGCGATGATGCAAAGTGCCCAACTCTGATGCAAAACGCGTTCCTAACCGACATCCCGACACGTCTATTGGCCGACTCGGCCATATCGACACGAGCTGTTAAATCGAACATCACAACACCCCCAGGAGCAGGAGCTGGTCGTAGATGCCCGTGGCGTGGGCGGCCTCGCAGCAGCACGGGACGAGGACGTTGAGCACGAGCTCCATGCTGTAGGCGCGATGCCAAAAGTGCTGCGAGCGCGGAGGCACGAAGCGGTAGACGTGGTCGGCCTGGGGGAAGAGCCCCCCACCGACGACAAAGTGACTCCAGAGTCGCGACGAGCTGCCAGACAGCGTCAAATCAGGCCACACAACACGCATTGGTCAGACCAGAAGGTCGAGTCACGCCAACAGCATCGGACGTACATGAGCGCGGGGAGGCACATCCACATGCGCACGTGCGGGAGGTAGAGGTAGAGCAGCGCCAGGGGCACGAGGCCGTGGATGCCCAGATCCAGGAGCCGCGCGAGGAGCCCCAGGGGACGGTTCTTGGCCCACGGACCGAGCCAGCCGTTGAGCACCGCCGTGAAGGCGTAGCGGTCAAAGACCCGCAGCGCGTACCAGCCGATCATGACCGTGATGCCCATGGACGTGGCGATGCCGACCGCCGCCGGGGACGCGAGCACCAGCGCCGCCGCCGAGAACGTGAGCCAGCAGACCGTGTACATGAGCCGCACACGGAGAATCGGCGGGAGCACGACGACCGCGAAGAGCAGCGCGACGGCCCGCACGGCGTCGGTCGGGTCATCCCGCACCGGAATCGTCGGGAGTTCAAGGCTCAGGCTCATCGCTACAACGATTGAGAGATGAGAAAGCGGTCGAGCCGCGTGTCCGGCGTCGCCTTCCTCACCGTCTCTTGGGATCAAACGCCGCGGTTTTCCACAGTGCCGCTGGGCGCGTGGCGGTCGTCGTCCTGCGGGGCAGTGGGCCCAAGCGTGGCCACGGACGTAAGCAGTCGGTCGGTCGGTGGGGGTCAGTCAGTCGCCCATGCCCATCGCCTGACGTCGGTCACCGACTTAGTGTGTGACCTCTTGTGTCGACGCGCTTTTGGACCAATGAGATGCAGTGTCGAATCAATATGTATCCAATCAAAGGGTCTGGCACCAGCCAATCGCACATCGCCATCCGTCGGGAACCCCCTTTGTGACGAGCTTGACACGTAACGTCGTCCCCCGTGTGACTGACATTGTATGGGCATTCATGTGGTCCACCCCATTCTCCTCATCTGGGGTTTCAAACCCACCCCACACGACGAAAAAACGAGAAAAAAAAAGACCCTCGAGGGGATCCGCCGCGCTTCCCGCCATCCGCCAACGTCATGACGCACCCATCGTCGGCGCTGTCGACGCAACCGCAGCAGCAGCAACAACAACAGCAGCAGCAGCAGGCACTGGCCATGGCCATGGCCATGGGCCGGACGCAGACGCCGACGCCGCCACCGCCCGCGGGGCTCCAGCAACGCGCCGCGGCGGCCGCGCAGGTCCGCGCAGATGATGGATCATTTCAAATGAAACGTGTCGCCAGGCAACGCTGACGACGATGTGATTGGGTCTGGTGCAGTACCTCAACACCAGCGGCGGCAGTGGAGGTCCCGGCACCGGCACCGGCCCTGCCAGTACGAGCGCGGGTGGGGCCCAGCGCAAACCCACGAGCCGGGACGTGCAGCTCATGCTCGAGAAGAACGAGACCGCACTCCGCGCGTGGTCGTACCTCCACGCCCAGCAGCGTACGTCCCGCTCGCGCTTGCTCTGGCTGCGTGTGCCGCCACAGACCGACTCGGATTCTCTCGCTCTGCAGCGCCCAAGCAACGGGCCGCCGAGCACAAGGCATGGATCCACAAGTGCCTAGCCCTCCGGCAGCAGGTCGGCACCCGCCTCGAGGTCCTCGCGTCGCTGGCGGACAAGCAGATCGCGCTCGAGGACGCCGGTGACAGGGCCAAGGCCCCGCCACCCAAGCCCAAGCAGCCGTCCTCACGCGCATCACGCGCCAAGGCCCCCAAGACCCCGCCCCGACCCAAGACCGCGACGACGCAGCAGCAGCAGCAACAACAACAACACCAGCAATCGCAAGCGCCACTCGCCACCTCGGCCGCTGCCACCGTGACCAGCATCGGCGCGACCTCCAACAGCACAATTGTCAGCGGCCCTATGGCGACAACGGCCCCGGCATTGGGCCCGCAGGGCAACGCCAATGGCGGAGGTACGAGCTCGCTCACACACGTGCGGCGACTCTGCAGTAACGTTGCTGATCTTGGCGGACGGCGATTGTTGTGGGCATATCACAGGTCTGGGCGACAGCGCCAATGCGTCGTCGCTCTACTTTCCCAATGCGAATGCGACATCCGCGCCGCCCGGTGCTCCAGCAGCAGCGGCGGCCGCGGCCGCGGCCTCCTTGGCCATGGGCCAGCCCCCCCCGTCATCCTTCGCCATGGCCTCGGCGCCCCAGTCATACCAGAACGCGGCCTACGTGCCGACCTCGGCGTACATGAACCAGAGCAACTACCTCCTGGGCGGCGGCGCTGGCGGCAGCAGCGCGGCGATGATGAACCCGCAGTTTCTTGGGATGGCCAACCCCATGGCCATGGCCATGCCCCCGGGCGCTGGCGCCACGAGCGCGGCCATGTTCAACGCCAACATGTTCAACTACGCGGCGATGGGCCACCCGACGCAGCTCCCGAGCGACCCGTTCAATGCCTCGTTCCAGATGCCAGGACCCGCGTCGGCGGCGGCGTCGGCGGCGTTCAACCCAGCGTTCACTATGACGAGCGCGGCGATGGTCAACCCCATGGGCGCCTATGGGGGGCTGCCGACCCCGCAGCAGCAACAACAGCAGCAGCAGCAGCAGATGCTCATGAACTCGATGGCCTTTGGGATGGCGCCACAAGCCCCCGGCCCGTACAGTCTCCCGCAGCAACCCACGACGGTCACCTCGACGACCGGGACAACCGCCGGTGGTGCGGTCTTTGCCGACAGCGACAATCTCTTTGACGGTCTCTCGGAAGATGCCTTCCTCAACATGCAATAGGTGCCGCTCTCTCTCTCTCTCTCTGACGTCGCCCAAGGCCGAAACGAAAACAAGAGCACGCAAGACTTCCAGCTACGTTCCTCCGCTGCAGTGGCGGTGATACTCGTCGACCAGCTGCGCGTACAGGCGCTCCCGACGAAGGCCCACACGCGCGGAGGCCTCGAGACGGCGGCGGATGGCGGGGGGGACGTTGGCCGACGCGGCGCTGATGCGCCCCACGCACTTGGAGCCCAGCAGGAGCTCGATCTTCTTGGCCTCGTCCATTCGTCGCGACGGGGCGAAGACAACGCGCGCCGAGGCGTCGATGAGGAGGTCCGCCAAGCGAGGAAGTCCCTGTGGTTGACACTTCGTGGGCGGCTCCTCGTGCGTGCCGAGTCCGAGGCCCCGCAGCCCGATGATCCCCGGGGCCCCGGGTCGGATTCTGTTGGACGGAGATCTCGCCCCGGTGCCGCTCTCGTCCTGTGGTCGTCGCTGGGATGGCGACGACGGTGGCGGGGCTCGAGATGGCGATGGTGGCTGGTCCCAGGATGCCCTGTCGGGGTCGTGGGGCTTTCGCTGCGGCGATCGGTGCCTCGGCGGATATGGCGCAGGTGTGTTGATGTCGGCATTGTGGAAGATGGGCAAGAGCGAGGACCCGACGGTGGCAAGTGGCGGCATCATTGGCACGGTCACGGACGTCGTGGCCTGCCTCGCGAGCTCGAGCGTCTGCCGTTGCTGGCACTCTTGATACCGCCCGAGAAACGACGGCGTGGCCGCGGTGATCGTCTCGACTCCGACGTGGAGATCAAAGTCGAAGAGCTCCCGGTGGCTCGCGAAGAACGCCGAGGCCATCGACGTTGGCGCATCGAGGGGCATCGTCGCCATCGACGAGTGTGTTTGTTCTGCGTGCCATTTGGTTCATTGGGACGTGAAAGGTCGCCGCCTTTGGGCCGGTGTCCGTTTGAGAGTTGCCTTCATCAATACCCGAAGTCAGGAATGCCCCGAAGCCCCGATCCCACGCCGCCACCGACGCTCGGGAACTCGGCGTCGCTGACGTCCGTCGTCCGCATTGGCGATGGATCGTATTCCCCGGGCGATTCCTACGTCGAGAGCCTCCTGCCCCGAGTCCGCCGCCTGGACGATACGTCGTCATCATCCAGCGCGCCTTCTTCGATGGTGAACAAGGTCACGGACATCAAGGGCTCGTCGCTGAACCTCCCGGGGCTGTTTGAAGACGAGCAGGAGGCGGATGGACAGCAACGCGGTCCGCCCGTGACGATGTTGCCCCTGGCCGAGAACCCGTCGATCCGACGGGCGCAGCAGGAATGCATGAGCCTTCAGAATGGCAACGCCGTGACGATCCTTGAGGACGAGGACGTCCAGGAGGAGGTCGTGCAGGTCGTCGGCCAGGAGGCGGAGTTGGTCTTTCGCTGCCGCAATATCTTTCGCTTCCTCGTGCTCTTTGTCAAGAACCTCGAGCACTTTTTCGAGCTCACGGTCGAGATCCTCGACAACCAGCAGCAGTACCGGCAATTGCACACGACCAACGCCCGCTCCCTGGCCAAGGTCGAGCCGACACTGTGTCAGTTGCCCCTCCGCTTTGGCCACTCACCGGGGTGGAGGTATCTCTGCCTGGATCTCCAGGACCTCACGCAGCGGGCGTTTGGGACCAAGCACGTGACGACCACACTCGTGCGGGTTCGCGGCCACTGCCGACTGCTGCGTATCTTCTTCCAGGACGAGCAGTACGCGGACACCGAGCTCCCGCCCTACCTCACATTTCTCGGCTAGAGCCAAACAGATCGCGGGCGGATCGTTGGGAAGTTCGACTCGACTCTTTCATCTCACGATGCGGAATGTATTACGTGTTTCTCGCCTCTTCACTCCAGTGAGCAGAGGCGACATCTTGTTATTCTGTCCTTTCAAACAAACAAAAAATCCCGAATGGTATGCTGCTCTATAGATACGAGAGGTTGATCGTGAACTGCGGCTCCCGCTGATTTCGCTGTCGGGAGACCTCGGCGAAGATGCGCTGGCTGAGCCACAGCGACTCCAGATAGCGATAGCGAACCATGTCCAAACGGAGGGGTCGACCGCGCTGGAGTCCGATGTCTTCCTCGCCATGAGCGTCCACGTAGGGGCACGGGAAGTGAGCCGCCATGCTCCCACCGATGATCGCGACTCGGCACTGATCCAACAACAGCACAATGCCAATCCCACCACCGCACTCGGCAGCATGGCGAGTGCACTCACCCACAGGCGGGCCGTGGTTCACAAACGGGCGAGTGCAGCACGAGTCGCCGCAGCACAGGAAGTCACCGCAGATGAGACAAAGACCGGGCTCGCATGGCGCCTTTTCACAACGAGCACACTTGCGCCCAGACATCATTCCGTAGAGTTCATCATACTGGATCGGGAGATCGATGAGACGAGGTTTCACAGTAATGTCTCGAAGAACAAACATGCTCGCGATGTATGCCTCACCACAGCCTTCCGCATGCTCACACTTATCACCATTCTTGGCGATTCCCAAGAAGTTCTTGCTGTTCAGGCGATCCACACACCATCGCCACACTTGGTCAAAAACTGCGTCACTTGTCTCGGCGATATCTGATATTGACGGAATAGAGAGTGCTTGGGGCTGCTGTTGATATTTTTCACGGTCAGAGAAACACCGCCAGAACAGCTTCATTCGGCGCACTAGTAAGGAATTGGCATCCTTGACACGATCAAGCCGCGCTTGCAAATCACCTTCAGAGATCATCGGTTTCAGTCGTTCGTCATCACTTGATTCGAGAATGCGCTGAATGATGCGGAGAAACGATTTTGTATCTGGATTGCTGCCACTCGAAAGTCTCTTCAGTTCGCCCATACGGTCTTCTTGTGCGGAGTTCTTGGATACTTCGCGCTGGTGTTTACGATTCGACCGTCGCGCATTAGTGGCGCTGTCTTCAGCCTGCGATGCCTGAGGAACAACGGCATCTTGAGGAAGCTCTTCAACAATGCTGAATTTATCCTGAAGCAATGATCGCTCGTCACTCTTCTGGACGAAGAATTCCGAATGCAAGCGCTGCAACAAGTCAGCAGCACTGAAAACCGGAATGAACTGCCAAATAGTTGATGGAGAATCAGCGATGACACACGATACGATAAAGGCCTGTCGCAACAACTCGTTAGTGATCATACGCAACTTAACGAGCGGAGTGACACTGACGTACCGTGAACGTATCTGCCACAAGTAACCCAAGTATTGTCCCACGAAGACATGCATCGATTGATCCGAGCACCTGAATTGGGCACATCGATTACGTCAGTCGACACAAAGGGAGTAATCGGCGCAATCAGCAGCTCGTACACACCTTCGTAAACTTGCGGTATTCGCGTTTTGTCTCAGTGTTGATTGGGCAGCATCGCTTTGACGTTTCCCAGATCACCTTGGCATCTTCGCTGTGTTCCAGAAGCGAGAACGACCATCGACAAAATTTCGAGATTGCAATCAACGACGCAAATTCTTTCTCCAGCGGTGGAGGACAACGATCCGTCAATGGATCAAAAGGAGTGCTTGATCCAGAAAAATTGCGATACTCATCATCAGCCACATGTAAGAATGATGCCAATGAAAAAGCGCAAGCAGACCATAAGTATGGAGCCCCCTTTTCGAGACTCCCGTGTGGCTCCCATAGAGTCTCTTCGAAATAATCCCGCCAAAGGTCATGTGCATCGCCTTCACTACTGCTGTAGTCACCATCTCGACCCAAAACTGTACGGCACCAACCTGCGATCTGGAGTTGCCGATCAACTATCGTATGCCAGATCCGTGGTCCCCCATCATCGATGGCCATGTGTTGCGGCTGATCAGACTCACCACGTGAGCTTGTCGGATCGGATGCTGGTATAAGAAAGTTACACAACACCTTGCACAAGGGGCAAAGAAACTGTGTCATAGCCGAATCCGGATCGATTGCCTGGCAACCATCGAAATCTTCACCACGAATCGCTTTTTCGTGCAGTGACCCGATGTAGCGTTCTAGACAGTGAATGTGGACAGCGTGCTGGCATGTTCGGATGTGAAGTCCACATGGTGTGAGATACAAAGGGACACTTTCACGGTTTGCACTATGTGCTGCATGGTTGTGATGATGATGGTGGTGGTCGTGATCATGGTGGTGGTGGCCAAGGTGGTCGTGGAAATGCTCGTGAAAATGCTCGTCCTCATCTGAATCTCCCTCCATCACTGGAACATCGCCATTCCGTCGGCGAGCAACACGCCGCTGGGCTGGATCTTGGTCGCGTCGATCTTGACCAAACACGATGCGTTGACCAAACCGCTGCTCATCACGAAGATCGAGGGCTCCTTCAAGTACATCAAGCTCATCATCAGAGTTAAGCATGTCCGCGTCCAGCACTGCTTGTCTGCGAGTGCCGGGTCGCGGAGGTCCATGCCGAAGCGGCCCATTCGTGTCCAGCGAAAAGGCTGAGTCAAGAAGTAGCTCCTCATCTAAACGATCTTCGAGGTACCATTCTGGAAACTGAGCTGCAAATGCCTGCAATGCTGGTGCATCTGAATCAGCCGACGCACTTGGGCCACCAGAGCAGAGATCCATCTTCTCAATGAGTCCCTTGATTTTATTCCGAATTTGTTCGCCGTCTGTGTGAAGAGCTTCTTCCGGCTCAGGTCGGAAAGCTCCTGAAAGCACTGTGGATTGGTGAACGTATGCCGCTAATCCCATTTCACCTTGAGTGGCAGTGTCGTGACAAAGTATGCATTTGTAGCAGTTTTCATTCTCTGCTTCGATGCGTGGTCTCTTTAGCTCTTCATCAAACGACTCAGCAGATGCTCGCCGCTTTCGCGATGCTTCTTCCACTGAAGAATCACCTTCTCGAACTACGATGGACCCATCATTGACACCTTCATCATCAGCACCACTGTCATCACCTTCAATATTGCTCATCATTGCTTGGAATGCAGCTTGCTGGCGAGCCATAGCATCCAATGCTCGCTTCCGGGCTTCTGCCTTCCTTTGCTCTAACGTCATCGGCTGACCAGTTTGGGCAGGACCAGACGAATCAGCGGGAGGATGGACACTTCTTGGAGCACTGAATTCATCGATCAACTTCATGCACGTAGGAATACGCTTGAGAACTGAAACCAGCCACTCGAGTGTGCCAGCTTGTTCATCGTCCAACGACGAATCATCTCGTCTGCTCAGCTCGTACAGCATCGATAGAACGGATGACTGTTGTGATGACTGGCCCTTCGAGGTGTCATTTTCAGTTAATCGGTCCCAGAATGCTGAGTTTTGTCCACCGTCATTTTCTGCAGCATACACAGCGTACACCAACAGATGCAGAGACGTAGAAATAACGGCATCTGATATCGACGAGCTCGCTCCGTCCGATGACTCAGCATGTAGAACCTTCCACAAGATTGTCCGAACGATTGAAATCGTCCCATCACAAAGCAATACCTCTTGAACAGGCTGAAGAAAAGGTAATGGACGTGGCATCGATTTCAATGGCGGGTGGGGGGACGTTCGATTTTGCTTGCGTGCAGTCTTTCTGTAGCTTGTCCACTGATCTCTGGCAAGTTCGTGAGCCTCGCGATTCAAATGCAAGTAGTAGGGATTGTAGGCTTCGAGAAGACCATCTTTTAGTTCGTATCGACCAGGGTCTAAACCAGACGGTGGCGAGAATTCCGCGACTCGAGAAAGGACGCTTTCCAATCTCGACACGGACACATCCTCTTGACCAGTCGGGAGAATTGCCGTGTCAAGCAACTTGCTGAAGGTTGATGGTTTAGCACACAAATGCTGAAGCATTTCTTCTTCAAGAAACATATTCTCGTATTCTTCCCCAGTGGCTGATGGTAGGCTCGTTCCCAAGACAATAATCAAGCGAAGCAATTCCTCAACGAGCTGGAGCATTTGCGGTTCATCAATACCTTCCTCTGCTGTTGTGTATGTGTAAATATTCTGGTGTTTGAAAAATGCACCCAGCTGTAAACGATCGACTAATTGGGCAAGGATGTACTCGGGGCCAAGGAGCAAGATGCCAATTTGAAGCAAAAACACGTCAGCATCTCGATAGTGTAAACAATATGGTAGAGCTGAATAGTTGAATAGTTGAGCCATCATATTCTCTTCGCCGTTGCGCCGCCACAAGTTCGACTGGATTTGAGAGGACATCGCAAGGCTCCGCAATGGTAACTCCACGATATCTTTTCGATCATCAAGGGATAGTTGGGATAGCCCACAACCTTCCAAGAAACCCTTCGACTCAACTAGCTGCGCAAGCCATGTGTGATGAATTACTGTATGTCGAATGGACGCGGCCAAAAATCGATGTAACGGGACATGAAATGAAGTTGGCGAGCTGGCAATGTTAAACTTGTACGCAGTAATGTCCGAATCAACACGTGGCGCCCACGTTCCTTGTGTAAGATCCTTCAGAGATGGAAGCGATTTCACGTCGAGAGCAGATGTAAGTGATCGAGATGATTGCACCACAGCCTCCACAATAGTCCCAAACAGATCCGTGATACCCATGTCTGTTTTTCGCAGTTCTTCGAGGCTAAAGCCATTCCAAGAAACTGGGAAAATAGAATGAACCCGAATACCCAAGTTGAACATGGACAACCAACTGTCCGACTCGTACTCAACGTGACTTTGGTGGATACCACGGCGACGCTGCAAATCGCCATTCTACGCACAATACAAAACGAGTTAGTTCCCACCGGTGCAGGATATGAAGTACAATACGTACCTGAAGATAACGAAGGCACGAAATCCAGAGCTGCAAATTTCTTCGGTCACACACTAACTGATTTGGAATCGAACCAATGTTGAGCACGTATTCGAGATCATCAATGCAGTGCTACGAAGTAAAAACGTAAGCCGTCCGTACACAAAATATGCAACCAACGACCCAGCTCACCTTATACTTTTGACTGCTTAACGCAGGGTGATCAACGTTGATTGTTTGAGAACCGGTCGGGTCAGTTGCGGTGGACAGAATTCGTTCGAGTGCCTGAAGCAGTTCAAACACAATATACGGTTTGTCTTGATCCTTTTCCACTTCTTCTCTCGTGTAGTCTTTCACAAGATGGGGAACTGTGAGAAACTGCACCGCGAAGTCGAAAATGGAGTCGGTGGAGTTTCCGAGACCCCGAAGATATGATGCGGTCATGGATTGATACGAAAGGACATACTCTTCGAGCATATGCCTTCGGAATGCATTCTGCACCATGTGCTCCCGCAAAAGAGTGTGGCTGACCCGAGCAGTCTTTTTTCGCAACGCGCAGTCCCATCGAACCATCAGCGAGAGGGCAGATGCCGGGTGTTGCTCCGTTGTAAAATAGTTCTTGGTCACAGCGTCACAGGCGCCACGGATGCTCTGGTGCTGACCGCATGCGCGAGTTTGTGCTACGGCCTTCAGAAAGTGTGCAATAAATACGTTTTCACAGTCATTCTCGAGTGGTGTTGACACCGCCAAATCTCCAAAATCAAACATCTTGGCGCTGGAGGCCTCCATTCTAGACAGACAACGATTCAGATCGCTCGATTCACCGACGATTCTGGTGATCACATCTCTCGCCGCATGATTCACTCGGAGAGATCGATGCTTGAGGAATGACGATATCGACGTCGCCCGAGTAAAACAATCCGACACCGGCTTTGGGAGCGAGAGTCTCCGAGGTCGCTTCTTCAGCAGTGCCTCCGACACAATGTCACACAGGCCATCAGACGCGGTCGTTATGGATCGCAACCACTCCAGTATCCCCGAGATTTGTTCCATTTGTCGCTCCCACCAGATTGGGGTGACCGAGGTGTTGAGCGTCCGTCGAACGAGCTCCCCGACCGGCTGCGCGCACCGGAGGAGCGAAAGCTTGGCCACTACCGCATCCCCAAGACGGTCAGCGCCGTTCACGGCCGATCTCGCGGTGAACTTGGAGCAATCGAGGGCGACGCAAATGTAATTCATCACTTCTCCCAGCGAGTGCACGTCGTCATTGTGGAGGCGGATGGAAAACGCAACCGGTCCGTCCGGAGCAGGCTCCCCGTTCGTTGGGATTGTGGCATTGTCGTCCGCGGAGCTCTTGCTCTCCACTTCGGTCGCCGTGCCAAGTCGCCGACTGGATCTCCTCGCCGGGGCCACGGTGGTGCTGCCGGTGCTGGCGCTTGGGGTGCTCGTGCTAGTGCTGGTCGTCACGACATTGGCACTTTGTCGTCGCTCTTGGACCAGCTCCCCGAGGAGATGCGGTGGGATATCCCGCGTAAAGCACTCGAGGGCCGTGGCGAGCTCAAAGCCAAACTCGAGACCGAGAAAGACCTGGTGCACGTGCTCGACGACCGCGTCAATGACCATCGGCGCGTACATCGCGAGGCCCTTGGGAAGCCCCGCGCGCTTGGCCCGGGAGTCCAGTTCGCCGTCGTCGGCCCCGGGGTGGCGCGCGCAAAAGCCACTGGTCTTCCACGCCTGCGATCGACAACAAGCCCGTTACAAAAACATCAAATCAAGCACCTCGAGCATACTGCAAACGTACGTGTGGGTCCCCGCAGTCGCACGAGCTCCCGGCGGTCGTGCGTTGAAAGTAGACGTCGTGGCCGGCGTGGTCGCTGGTACGTCATTGGAAAAATGCAATGGTCAGCGAGTGCATCATACGCCGGGTTCGCGATTCGCGCGGCACCATACAGTTACGCACCCGTTCATGAAGCAGTCCTTGCAGATCACGCAGGTCCCATCGACCTGGCAGTTGCGGCAGCTGTAGGCGATCTCATCGGCCGAGAAGATGACCCCACAGACGCGCTTGCGGGAGGCCGCCGTGAGCTGCGCGAGGAGCTCCCCGGGGGCCGTCGCGCGGTCCCGGGGGCCCCCGCAGCCCGTTGTGAGCAGCGCATCGAGCACCGGCGCGATCGGCTCCTCGGGCGGGGTCGCCGCGAGGAGGTGCGCGCGCGTGAGGAACGCCAGGAGGCGCCCCAGGGCCACGGTCGGCTCGACATCGGCGCCGTTGGTGTTGCCGTTGGCGTTGGTGGTGGTGCTGCCGCCACGGGCGACGCCGGCGGTCGCGGCCAGCGTCGAGGCCCCGGCGGCGGCGGCCTTGTCGATGGCCTTGCGGCCCGCGGCCGTCGTCTTCTTCTTGCCCCGGCGGAGCGTCACCATGTTCGCTCGCAGCTCGGTCCGTCGTCGTCAAGACGCCTGGGCTTGGGACTTGGGTCTGGGTTGGTTGTTGTTGTTGTTGGCGTTGCCTGCTCCGAATACTGGCCCCCTCTCCTCCCCACATCAACCAAGAGAATGCATACCTTCGGAGAACCTTCGCGCGACCTCCAACCGCGACCTTTCGCAATAAGCAGTTTGTTCATAGCGCGAAAGTGATGATGACGCGGATCTTCGTCGACGACGGGGCCATCGCTCGTCCACCACCGCCGCAGCCCACTGCCCTCACCGCTACCGCTAATGCCACCACCATCTCCTCCGCCACTGGGGACTCGTGGTTGTGGCTGCGGGCCACGCGTGTCCCCGCGGTGGTGGTGGCTGAGAAGAAGGAGGACCGAAGGTGCGTGTTGGTGGTGGAATACGCAAACCCAACAAAACACCGTCAAGATGCTGACAACGTGCCGCCTGCAGACCCAATGAGCTCCTGAACGTCTGCGTTGGGCCCATGAGCACATTGAGCAGGAGCCACTGGCGACGGCTCCCGCCGATCGTCGTCGATTCGACGCGGGACCCGGTCATTGAGCTCCAACTCTGGGGATCGACGGATCGACAGGGGCTCATGATGCAGTTCCTCGGAAGCTGTCGCGCTACTACCACGACGTCAATCGTGACCGAGGACACGCACGGTGGTGGTCTGCGATGGTACTCGCTCTCGACTCGTCGGCAGCGCACGCTGGCGTGGGGAGACGAGCACTCGCCCCGGATCGACGCGGATGCGGATGCCTATTCCACGACACCGCCACCCTCGACGACCGCAGCTGCTCTCGCGATCTGTCTGCGCATTGAAGCCGAGCGCGCCCGGGTGCCATTGGACGAGCGACCATCGGCGCCGTCTGTCATCGATTCCGCCAAGAGTCCGTCAGGATTCCGTTTTTGCCTCCCGCATCGTCCATTGCGACATAAGCGGCAGCTCCGGGACCTCCGCGTGGGCGAGATCCTGCACGAGGTACGAGACCACGCAAAGGCGATAAACGTGTGGGTCTCTGTTCTAAATGCCTTGGCTTGTCAGCGCCGCGTACGGTTGCTGGAGGGGTGTCTTTCGGATGTATTACACGGCGCCTGTCACGCGACGGAGCCACTGACTCGAGCGCTCGTGCTGTTGCAACTCGCGTGCCAGTACTCGCACCACTGTGTCTCCGTGCTCGACAAGTCGACCGGGTGCGGATGGCCACTTTGTCCGGTTGGTGGTACTGTAGGTGGCCCCCACAGCGTCTCATGGACCCCGTTGACGCAGGCGCTTGGCCGACCGACTCGACGTTCTCAACGACCAGATCACGCGACAGCGTCGTCGCGCCAAGGAGCTCGATCGTCGACGCGAGAGCCTCCTCCGCGAGCAGGAGGTCCTCGACTGCTCGATCGACGGCATGCGCGCGGTCTTGAGCGAAGTCGATCCCCGCCTTCTCGAGGCGATAGAAGGACCCCCCGCCGATGCCGTCGAGTCATCCTGAGCAAGATTAGTATTATTTACATTATCATTTACCGTGTCATTATCACTCATCCCAGTCAGTCGCTATGTCCATCATCCACTTGACCTCGCGCCGATTACGGTCCTCCCTTGGACGACCGCGTGGCGCTGCCCCCACTACTCCGAGCATGCTGCTCCTTGAGCATCTTCATCCGCTGCACGCGTTCGCGTTTGGCCGCTAGCTCCTTTTGCTGCGCGGCTTCGAGCTGCCGCTTGGACTCTTCCCGCTGTTTCCGCGCGGCCTCGCGGGCGTGGAGCTCGCGCTGCGCACGCTCCTCCTTGATCTTGCGGGCGGCCTCGCGACGTTGTTCGTAGGAGGTTGACGACGAGCGTTGCTCGCGAGTGCTGCTGCCGCTACTGGAGGTCGCGCTCGACTTGTCCTCCTTCTTGAGGCGGGAGGCACCGGAGGCGGACGATCGCGGCGTCGTGGTCGTGGGCTTTCGTGGGCTCGACGCGCCGAGACTAAGCGAGCTTCGTCGTCGGATCTCGGGTTTCTTGAGGAGACTCGTGGGCTTCGACGGCGAGGCGATGCTGGGCTTATGCATGCAGTCGCGCGGCGGCGACAGGGTCTTTGCGGGGGACACGGGCTCGTCGTCTTGCTGGTTGGAAGGCTGCAGAATCGGAATGAACGCGCCAATGGCACCGTTAAAAACATTAGCGCCTTCGGCACGCTGCACATTTTGTCGAAGAACGCGTACCTCCGCAATGGGCTCATCGTCAATCGCCGGGTTCGCATCACCATCAACGTCAGCGGAACACTCTTTGGGCGGAACCGTCGAGACCACGTCGGTTTCCGATTCCGACGAGCTCGTGCATTCTTCGATCACGGGCTCGAGGTGCCGCGGCTCGATTCGGATCGGCAACGCGGCAAACTCGATGGGGGACTCGTCGGCGTCGTTGCTGCCGCGTGCGTCTTGTATCCCCACCGGCAGAATGGTGTCGATCTGGTTACTGGAGAGCGCCGTCGCCTCCTGGGGTTCCGCGGCCTCGTCTTCGCCATGGCATTCGCTGCGCCGTGCGTTGTCTTCGACCGACTGTGGTGACGGGTTCTGGAGTTCCACGGGATCGACGCCTCGCTCGTTGCCGGCCCCGTGGGGTTGCATGAGATTGCCATTGTCGTAGGGATCAACGTCGTCAACGTCGGCGTCGTCGTCGTCCTCCTCCTCCTCCAGACCCTCCTCGTCATCACTAACGAGCCCCGCGGATCGCTGCCTCCACCCGTCGCCGCACAGTCAGTCCGCCACCGTCACCAGTTGCCACTAGGGCCAGACACGCACCACGAGCCGCGCAATGTGATGGAGCTTGTCGGCGACGTCGTCCGGGAGGAAGATGTGCTCGCCGTCGCTCTGCATGCTGTTGTAGGCCTCGAGGAGCAGGTCCTCGACGTCCTCGACGTCCAATCCGCCATCGCAGTCGGCCATCGCGAGAGGACCACTGATCACTGATCGCCGTGTTGCCGCTGTGGTTCTAATTTCCCTATCAAAAACTTCATGAGGTAGATAAATTTAATTGGTGGGGACTCAGATGGCTCAACGGACAATAAATTATTGTGGCATGAGGAGGGATGACACATTCAAGAAATGAACTTAGAGTCGTAGTGCAACTTCATCAGACGAGCTGGTCCTTTTGGTACTTGGCCAGGGTCTCCGCGTTGATGGCCGTCGTTGGCCGGCGAATGGCCGCGTCGGCGTGGGCCAGCTCCCCGCCAAAGACCGGCTGGAGGTAGGCGGCATCGAAGAACTGCCAGGACCGGAAGAACGCCGCCGTGTACGACTCCCGACGGCCCACGGACGACTGCCGAGGGATCGTCGGCGGTCGGACGTGGACAGTCGCATCCCACGAGTCCTCCTGGTCCTCGTCCCCATCGCTATCACGGAACTGCGGGCGTGGGGTCATGACCGTGTCCGGGTCCATTGTACTTGAGCGGTTGGACGGGACCTCGGTGAAGGATTGCCGTGGCTGCTCGAAGCTCCCCCGGTTCATCAGATAGTGCATCGAGCCGCGGGGCTTTGGGCGGTGGTGGGAGAGCGAGGGGGATCGAAGTCGCGGCTGCGGAGCCGCTGAGATTTGCACCTGGGGACTGTCGTTGGCCGAGCTGGTCTCCGTGTCCGTGAGCGGTGGGCGCTTGGATGAGTCGGTCAGTCCAAGGCAACTCAAGAATGGCCCCGTGAGGCCACCAATGACAATGGTGGTGAATAGCACCACCATCAGCGTCGTCGACTCGATCAACTTGTGGTGCGAGTGCCCGCGAAGGCCCTTGTAATTCCACGTCTTGGCCAATGCAAAGGCAATGGATCCTCGGAGTCCCGCGAACCAAATCACCGTCATAAACTTGACCGAGATTCGATCGGGCCCGGACCGGAAGCAATTGGACATGCCCAGGAGCGGGAAGATATTGAAGAATCGCGCGACGAGACACGCCACAACGGTCAATCCGATAAAGGCCCAATCGATGTCATCCACGCGAAGGGCGGTACCAGCGTTGCGCTCGACATGTCCCGCGAAGAGCATCACGACAGACGTCCCCATGAAAACGTAGACGAGGTTTTCGCACACAAACGCCAGCGTGTGGAGCAAGTGCGTGAACGAATGCTGCGCCTCCTTGGAGATCGTGTGAAAGTGGTAGTGGGCGGTCATCGTTCCCGAAAAGAAAAGCGCCACGATGCCGCTGAGCTTGAGGCTGTCCGCCACAAAGTACGTGAGCAGACTGAAGATGAGGCACAACGAGATCTCGTACGCCGGGAAGTAGCGCAGGGTGTCGAACATCTTGCGCTTGATGAGGAATGCCCCGAGCATCGTGATGCCCATGCTCACGAGGAGCGAGCAGACAAACATCCCGCCGGTGTTGGCCGCCACGAGGAAGAGCTCCTTGGCCGTGAGGTCAATGTCGGGCTCCCACTTTGCCAGGGTCTGGTAGAGCGCGATGGCCACGGCATCATTCAAGACGCTCTCACCGAACACGAGGTTGAAGAGCAGCGGCGGGGCATTGAGCTTGTTGAAGCAGGCCAGCGTTGCCACTGGGTCGACGGCGCTGATCAGCGAGCCAAAGAGGAATGCCTCGACCCACGACAGCGCCGTCACGATCTTGTACTTGCCCGCGAGGAAGAGCGCCCCACCAGTGACGCACGTCGCGATGACCGTTCCCAGCACCGCCGTGCTCATGATCGCGGGAAAGTTTCGGAAGAAGGCCTGGCGCTTGATCGAGAAGCCCCCTTCGTAGATAATCGGCGGGAGGAGCACGTCGAAGAAAAGGTTGTTGCTGAGGTTCATGTGCCGGTGCAGCGAGTCCGTGCGCCCGGCGGCGACGAGGACGAGGCCAACGACGAGTCCGAAGATGAGCGCGAAGCCGCTCTGCGACAGGATCATGCACGAGTACCGGTCGAGCATGAAGGACGCAAGCACGAGCACGAGGAGCATCCCCAGCACGAGCACGGCGTCCTCCATCGTGAATCGTTTGTGAGTGTGGGAGGAGGAGGAGGAGGAGGAGGAGGGGAGGGTGGGCGCGGTGGTGGCGGAGGTGGGGCGGTAGTGGTGGTGATGCGATTGGCAGGCGGTTGGCGCCGCTGGTGCTGCTGCTGCTGGAAGTGACGAGGTGAGCAATGTGTTTCGGCTCTGGCACTTGGTCGACGATTGCGAGGAGCGAGTGTCTTTGATCACACGCCCGAGCTGAAAAGACCTGAGTTGGACCCAAGGGGACCGACCCCCTCCCCAACCGCCGAGAATTAGCGGAGCGGCGCTTGGCGCGAAGCAGAGTTCGGTTCGAGCAGCGATACAGTAACTTTCGCATGCACCAAGACCTCAGATGGCGGATGCCCTACCCCTAAATGATTTATCCGTCCACTCATAAGGACCACGGATTGGTGAAAAACCTGTCGATCGGACTGTTGTCAAATTGTATACAGTCTTTGCTGTCCAATTAGACTAATGATTTAAGTTTGCTTCATTGTCAAGTTGCAACTGCATGAGGTGACGAAGATCACGTGCGGAGGCGCGGGGCGCGGACGACCCGATGGGTGGGGCCCCGGACCGGGGACTTGCGGAAGCGGAAGAAGGCCATCAACGCCGCCGCGACGCTGAACGAGTACCTGCCACACGCACGAAACGGACGAACCGACCCGTCAAATGAGACGATTTTGCTGACACGCGCACTGGGGCCGTACCACGTCGCGGCGTATCCCGCATGCTTCTCGGGGGTCATGTAGAACTCCAAGTAGCTGCTCAGCTTCTTCCGAAGCGGATGTTCCATGGACGCCGGCTCACTGTCGTCTTCGCTGGCTGATACGATGGAGATTCAATCAGCGGCGATCAACGTCGATCGTCCTCCTCATGTGCCCGTCCCCGTACCGAGCGCATCCAGAATCACCGGTAGAATGGTCTCCTCCACGCCCATGGCATCCGCCATCTCGTCGTGGTTCAAGTAGAAGAACTGGCGCCGGGAGAGATCGTTGTCGGGGGTGAATTGACCTTTCTGCAGTCGTCTCGATAAGCCAAACGCCGACCAAAGACCCACAATGAAGAAGCCTCCAGCGCACCGTTTCACCGTGCCGGAGGACTCCGACCACCGAGATCACATCGCCCTCTTCTTTCGTTTCCTGCGCCATGTGCACGTCGAGGAGCTTTCGGGGCAGCCACCCACGGTTCACAATCACTGGGGAGCTAACAGCAGTTGGGACACGTTCACGGGAACGCGAGCCCCTCAGAATCGCAGTATCGTTCACCAGCTTCTCCTCCGTAGATAGAGACACACGCACCCATTGTCACGCTCCAGGAGCGAGTAGATGTAACCCCCGGATTTGGGCGTCGCGACGTGATCTGTCGACTCGGCCGGCGCGGAGCGAGGATCTGCCAACCGAAAGGCAGGCAGCGCGTCAGCTACCACTTGCTCCACCACCGTCACACGAAAACGACACTCACAGAGATAGAAAGTGCTGCCGGCCTTAAAGCGCCCTTCAACGCGCAGCTGACAATACTCGGGGACATCCCTGCAGGGATGAGAACCTTAGAGAACTAAAACAACTCAAGCGTTGGGGATCATCCGCGTACAAATCGCTGAATGCCGTCGCGTAGTCTGGCAGATCGATGACCTGCTGGTACAGCTGCTTCTTGCGCTGCTCGATGAGATCGACCTTCCAGAAGTACCGCTGGGTCTGCAAGCAGTGGAGTCATCGCACATGTGGCTTTGGCTAGGCTCGATCGTTCGGACGCCCCAACCAACCTGCCACGTTCCGAGACCAGCAGTGCCCGCCACCTACATGTACCAAAGAAACGACAGGGTAAGCGGTCTGTCGGCGAACGGTCAAGTGATCCATGGGTGGCCCTCCGTCACCACCAGCGCAACGTACAATGACCGAGAAGAACGCCATGCCCGCGTAGCGAGAGAAATTGCTCTCGGGCTTGGCCGCCGAGGCCATGGCAGCGGAGCCACCGGCCTCGGCTCCAGTTGACGAGGCGAAACGACGCGCTGCTACAAAGCGCATGGCGCCCGTCCGGCGCGCCGACAACGAGAGGATCCGCATCGACATGGTGCTCATTGGATGATGTGGCACTGACGATTGACTTGTCAATGTGGAGAGCACGAAACAGTTCCTAACTCCGTTCGTAACCGTTCGGAAGCCCACATCCAAGTCAAAGAGGCACGAAACAAAACATTGGCGATGGGGATCTCTGGTGCGGCTGGCGGCGATGGCCACGTCCTTGGGAACTTTCACGCCTACTACAGCTTCAACCCCGTGGGCGAGCGCCTGCGCTTCATGAACGCGACGACGAGTTCGGCCTTGCGGGCCGCGTTGCTCGCCCCCGGCCCCAATGAACGAGCTGACGCGCCGGCGACTGTGCTGGACATTGGCTGCAATGAAGGTAGCGCCTGGTCGACCCGAGGGACTTCACACTTTGACGCTGACCATCAATGCATTGGCAATCAGGGGATCTCACACTGGGGCTCTACGCGGGACTCATCGGTCGAGAAAGTGGTGCGGAGGCCGTCGACGTTGTCACGTTTGACAACACGAGCGTCAGCCAGCTGAATGAATACGCCCAGAAGCAAAACTGCAAGATTGCTTACGTCTTCCGAGAAGACGGGGGCAGTGAGCATCGAAAACACTATGTGTGCGAGCTTCGCGTTGATGGACAGCTCATGAGCTCGACGGAAGGGGTCTCAAAACGAGTCGCGAAGGCCAAGGCAGCGGGGTTGGCCTTGGCCTCCATGCAAAGTGCCGTGGATGCCGGCGAGACAGCAACGCCCAAATCAGAAGATATGCCAAGAGATACCCCGAAACATAAGCTTGTGACCAATCGAAGGCCTTTGCATGTTCTGGGAGTGGATGTGGATGAAGAATTGATCAAGCGAGCAACAACAAAGACGACTCCAGTGATGACAAACGATCAGATCGAATTCGTGCATGCTGATGTCATGAACGCCGATTATAAGAACAGGATCGCGGCATTTCTGGGCCGAGCTGGGCGATCACAGGACAGTACAAAGCGCCCATTCGATCTCGTGACGATGTTCAGTGTCACAATGTGGATTCATCTCAACCATGGCGACGATGGCTTGTGGCGGTGTTTGGACAAGGTGGCCGAGTCGACAGAGCACCTCATCGTCGAGCCCCAACCGTGGAAATGTTACAGGTAGGAGGTGTTCGAACCTCGGCGCGGTACTATCAACTGAACATCCCATTCGCATGTAGGAACGCGATTAAGCGCCTCAATCGGCTCCGCGTGGCGATCCCGCCGAGCTTTACGGGTCTCAAGGTCCGCGAGGAGGTCGTCGAGCGCATTGATGCCTTCCTCCTGGACACTGGGCGCTTTCAGTACAAGTCCGAGATCGGAAAGACGAACTGGTCCCGACCTATCGTCCTCTACAGCCGCCGGCCGATCCCTGGCATTGAGTATGCAGCTGCCAAGTAGTGCGACTGACAAGGTGAGATGTCTGTTCGGTGGTAGTGGATCCACCGGGATCCGCCCACTGTCCGCTCGAAGTCGGGCGTTTGTCCGCCGAATTCCGACTAATACAGTTAACAGTGGCAACAGATCCAAAAAATGTACCTAGTTAGCTCATCCATGTTGTCAGAACAGCATCGAAGTCGGTCAATCGGGCGGACAAGAATGGATCACACACATCACATGGACGCCCCAGCTCACAAGCAAGCCAGCATCCGGGTTGGCGACCAACACAGTCTTCAAGCCCCACTCGCACCAGCACCTGCACCGCTCACGTCGATCCCACGCGCTGCAAGATGATCACCGAGAGCCTCGTCGCCGCGTGGCTCGGCATGTGCGGCCTCATGGTGCGACAGATCGAATGCATGACACAGTGTGAACATATCACCGACACTGATGAACAGCGACACTGATCACCTTACAGCTCTACACAGATCCGCGACTCTGGATCATCCTGGTGTCATCCATTGTAAGTCGCGAGGTCGTCGTGTTCGTATGTTGTCACCTTCTGATATCGTCTACGAATTAGGCCTTCACTGTCGCTCGCATGGTCCTCGTACCGATTGTGGCCGCCCGGGTCAAATCCTACGACCTAATGAGCGAGGGCAACCAACTTCTTTGGGCCAACACGTTTGTGTCCATGCTTCATTCATCCATCTCTTCCATACTGGCACTGTATGCGCTGTCTACGGA
>JAADYI010000030.1:0-48841 GCA_023338185.1 Lagenidium sp. CBS 127285
ACGAGGCTGTAAAGCCTAGATCGGAGAGATCCGAGCAGAGGCACGTCAAGCTGAGTCTAGATCCAATCGATTTTGAGAGGGTGATACTCCAGATCAGACCAAAGTAGATGAAAAACGACAAAAGGGCTGCAAGCCACAATAAACGTATGCATCTCGTGAAATCCTCGACTCCACAAATCCTCGATTCCACACCCCGCCTTGCACCGTTCCTCATACTGGCATGTGATGTCGATGCGGAACGCATGTTAAGTTCGCACTCGTTACATAACGTATCCCCTACACTCCGTCCGCACCTCTCAAACCCAATATCGTACCCCAACGGTCTGATGTTGTGGTGGAGGGCTTTCCTGGTTTTGGCGGGAACGAGCGCGCGAACGCTCACACGAAAAGCGCAAAACGAGCTGTGGGTTGATCACATACGTCCGCCCCCCTCTTCCAAAGAACAGCAGCAGCAGCAGCAGCACACGCAGTCAGCAGCAACGATGGTCAACCTCACGGCCAACGCCGTGGCGATGCTCTACAACAAGCAGACCCCCGATGGCTTTGAGCCCTGGCTCCAGGTCATTGACACCAAGAAGATCAAGCCCGCGAGCGGCGCCGGCGGCGACCGGTACCGCGTCGTGCTCTCGGATGGCGTCTCGTACATCAGCGGCATGCTCGCGACGCAGCTCGCCCCGGTACGTATTTTATTGCTAGTGACTCGCTTCTTGCTATCCCTTGGGGTGCGTACTGACCCTATCTCTCGTCTTTTGTCCGCAGCTCATGGAGAAGGAGAGTCTCAAGGTCAACTACGTCGTGCAGCTCAAGGACTATGTCGGCAATGAGGTCCAAGGTCGTCGGTGCGTAGCAGATTCGAATTAACCCTGCGGCATGAATTGTCGATCGATGGCTGACGCGCATGGGGTTGGCACAGGATCCTCATTGTCCTGGGCATTGGCGAGATCGTCCCGGCGTTTGAGCGCATCGGGAACCCGCAAAACTACGAAGGCAACAAGGGCGGCGCGGCCCCCGCGGCTCCGGCCCCGGTCCCGTCGCTCGGGAGCCGCCCGCAGCCTGTGGCCGCCACGCCGGTGCAGTCCAGTTACCAGCCGCCGCAGCAGCAGTCAAGTGGTGGCTATGGCATGACCTCGGGCGCGTCCTCCTCGTACAACCAGCCGCCATCGTACGCGCAGGCCGTCAAGTCGCATGACGCAAAGCCGGCCATGAACGCCTACAACCGCGGCCCGGTCGTCCGGCAGGAGCCCCAGGGCCGGGTCACGGACATTATGAGTCTCAACCCCTACGCCGGTGGGCGCTGGATGATCAAGGCCCGTGTGACCAACCGCGCGCCGATCAAGAACTGGACCAACGCCCGGGGCCAGGGGAAGCTCTTCAGCGTCGATCTCTTGGACGCCAAGGGCGGGGAGATCCGTGCGACCATGTTCAACGACGCCGTTGACAAGTTTTACGAGCTCCTCCGCCCCGGTGGGGTGTTTTACTTTTCTGGTGGCAAGATCAAGATGGCCAACCGCAAGTTCTCGAATGTCAACAATGACTACGAGGTGAGCTTTGACCAGCACTCGGAGATCACCCCGGCCCCGGAGGATGGGCAGATCCAGCAGATGAACTATGCGTTCAAGAAGATCGCGATGATCGAGTCGTTGCCGGCTGACGCCAATGTCGATGTCATTGGCGTGGTCCGGAACGTCGGTCCCGTGAATGAGATCATGTCCAAGGCCGGCAAGCAGCTCTTCAAGCGGGACATCACGCTCGTCGACGACTCGAATGCCGAGATCAAGTGCACGATGTGGAACGAGCGCGCCCAGGAGGACTGCTCGGCGTGGACCAACAACGTAGTCGCGATCAAGGGCTGCCGGGTGAGTGACTACAATGGCAAGTCAATTGGGACCCTGTCGAGCTCGAGCTTTGCCGTGAACCCGGCGATCCCCGAGGCCGGGCACCTCCTGAACTGGTTCAACACGGGCGGCAGCGCGACCCAGACCAAGTCCCTGAGCGCCTCTGGTGGGGGCTTTGGCGGGGGCTCACTTGGGCAATTTGCCGACCGCGCGGTGATCAGTGACATCAAGGCCAAGCAGCTGGGCTTTGGGCAAAAGCCCGACTACATTACCGTTAAGGGCACGGTCAACTACATCAAGCACGACACGGGCATCTACTACCAGGCGTGCGTCAAGTGCCAGAAGAAGGTCGTCCCGGATGTGGCACAGAACTATGCCTGCGAAAAGTGCCAGACCACGTACAAGACGTGCGAGAACCGCTATATCATGTCGATGGCCATCCTGGACCACACGGGGAGCACGTGGACGACGTGCTTCAACGACCAGGGCAAGGTCGTGCTGAATGGCCGAACCGCCGATGAGATTGCCGAGCTCAAGGAGACGAACGCGAGCATGTTTGAGGCCGTGTTCAAGGACGCGCTGTTCAAGGAGTGGGTCATGCGGCTGCGCGTCAAGGCCGAGAACGTCCAGGAGGAGCTCCGTGTCAAGGCCAGCGTCGTGACCCTCGAGCCGGTCAACTACGTCACCGAGACCAAGGACCTCCTCCAGGCCATCGCCCAGTACAACTGAGCTGACACACACGGTTTTCTCTCCCTCCCTCCCTCTCGTTCCCGTATCAATATATTTTGGACTGACTGTGATTGCAAACATGGCGAGCTTTCATGGCCTGGAGGAATCGAGCTCACCGCTCCGTGTGGCTCCGATGTGGGAGGCGGCCCGAGGACGACATGGGCCTTGTCCTCGGTCGTGAGGATGGCTGGGTCGGACTCCGCACTCGCCGGGATGGCGGCGAGTGCGGCGGGGGCTCCTCGAGCTGACGCCGCTGGATGATGTGGTCGGGTGCATTCTTCTCATTGAAGGGGGCCCGGGTGAAGATGCTCGGCTCAGGGGTCACCTGCGTCGAGGCCTTGCCCACGGCCGCCCGGAACGGCCCGGCCATCCATCGGAGCTTGCTCTTTTGCTGCTCGAGGCTCTCCCGCTCCAAGGCGCTCACGTACGGGGCGTCATTGACCACCGAGTAGTAGAGCTCCTTGTGCTGGGCCAGCTCCTGGGCGCGGAGGCGGTTGAACCGGTCAATGGCGCAGTAGGGCTTGTCCCGCTCGTGCTCCTGGGCCACGCGGATCCGTCGCACGCGCGGGGTGTGCTCGGTCGTCGGCTGCAGGTTCCGCCGCTCGTCAGGTGACGAGGACAACGGGGCATCGACCTCGGGCCCCTGGCCCTTGGGGGTCATCGAGGTAGTGCCCGACAGCGACGCCCTCGGGGCTGCGGACTTTGGTCGACGCGAGTGTTCAAGATGGTGCTCGGGGTCACTGTTGTTGTCGTTGCTCTGGTTGTTGTCGTTGTTGTTGCTGCTGCTACCGCTCCGACTGCGTTGGGACCCGAGCACGGTCGGGGCAAACGCCGGGAAGGCGATCGTCGGGGGGCCGCTCGGATCGTCCCTGCGATCGTCCGTGGCCGACGCCGATGTCGTCGACGGGTACACGGAGCGGGAGGTCTTGATCGTCCGGATCGGGGCCGTGACCTTGGACGCCGTGCGATAGGGCCCCGCGGACACGGGCCGGCAACGCTTGGGGGAGGTCTTGCCGCTGGTCATCGTCGTCGTCGTCGGGTGCGAGTGCACGGCCATCCCCGCGGGGGCGGGGCCGTGATGGCGCTCCGTGTCCCGGTGGGTCGTCTCCCCGGTGGCGGACTTGGTCTGGGCCAGCTGCAGGCGGTCCTTGAGCCTCGCCGAGCCGCTGAGGGCCGAGACGTAGCTCCGGTCGACGTGCTCGTGGACCCGGAGCTCCTCGTGCTTGGCCCGGACAAAGTTGCGCAGGAGCTGGCAGGTCTCGGGGTACTCCTTGGCGAGGGTGAAGTGGCTCCCAAGGCAGTTGCCAAACTCGATGAGCAGGGGCCCCCGGCTGCTGTCAATGAGCACTCGGTAGCGGTTGTTACCCGTGGCGTTGATCTCCTCGTCGAGGTCCCACGGGCTCTTGCAGTTGACGAGAAACTCACGGCTCGGGCCGAGACCCCGGAGCACTGGGTGACTCGTCGTGGCCTCGAGTCGCACGCAGCACTTGGTGTCCCCACGCTTGGCGACCGTCAGCGTATGACTGAGCTCCGAGCGATGGTGGGACTTGGTCCCCGCTCGGGCCGTGTTCACCCGGGCCCCGTAGTCTCGGGCGCGGTCTGACGAGTGGAACATGAGTCCCATGTTGCCGTGGGGCGTCCACGTCCGGGCCCTGGCGTCGAAGGCGAAGAAGTCACCTGAGCGGGTGTCCAGGAGCACCGCCGTCTCGGCGCTCGACGACGACTGCGGCGGCCCCATCAGTGGCGCGGGCGGGGGCGGGATGGCCTGGATGTCATCAATCAGGCTCCCCTTGCCGTCGTTGTTGAGGACCCGGAGACGCTCCCCGGCCGTCGAGCACAAGAACGCCACGAGCCCCGCGCCGAGGCCGCTGCCGTAAAAGCACTTGCCCGTCATCATGCACATCTTGGTCAGCAGCAGGAGCCGCCGGAGCGCCGGGGCCCATGGGGACGCGTGGGGGTCCCCGACGACGAACACAAAGTCGAGGCGGTCAAAGTTGGTGATCGCCCGGGGATCGGCGAACTCCGTGTGCATCTCAAAGAGGAACTCGTCGAGCTCCTGCCGGCCTCGCTCCTGACAGCAAGCAAGCAAGCGCATCAACAACGTCGTCACATGAGCCCCCGCCCTCCCGTGTCAGGTCATTATTACGTTGACGATATGCGAGGGCGCCTCGTACCAGCACATCGATCTGCGTCACATCCTCGCGCTCGAGTTCCTTCATGACCCGGAGGACGTGCTGGCGGAAGACCTCGTACCGCTCGCGGCCCGACGGACTTGACGTCGGGAAGCCATTGACCAGCAGCACGCGCATGGCATGGGCAGCAGGCAGCGACCAGAGGAGATAGATGGAGCAAGAGATTGAGAGAGACGTTGAAGAGCAAGAAGAAAATAGCGAACGCCACACGAGAGAAGCGCGTACAAACCAGAACGCAGCGAGAACCGTGCCCGTATTTATAATGAAATCCCCCACTGTCCAGGGAGCCGTCGCCGTGAACGACGTGGATACACGCGTGTGACCAGCACCACGATGCCTCCGTCGTCCTCAGCGCAGCAGCAGCAGGCGCATGGGATCCGGTACCCGGACTGGCCCGCGGCCCTGGGGGATCCGAGGCTGCAACTGTACGAGTCCATTGGCGGGGGCCCGACGCGGACACGCGCCGAGATCGTCGCCCAGTTCCGCCAGCGTCGGCCCGATGCCCACGCACCCGTGTCGGGGACCCAGCAGCTCCGTCAGGTGCGCGAGCAGCTCCAACAGCGCCTCACAAAGCCACAAAAGGTAACACAACAACCACCGGGGAAATCGGTGCAGGGACCCCTGACCTCATCTTCCCGGCAGCTTGTCTGCAGCTTTGAGATTCACTGTCGCCGAGCCCCAGCCACGCGCAAGTGCCATCAATGCGTCAAGTAAAATGCCCAAAAACTCGCTTCGGAAGTGGACTGTTGCCTGCCCATCTGATCATAGTATATCGACAATGATCTCGCCACTTCGTGCCCAGGTTCGATCCACTCAAACTCGGCTTGTACTGCGAGCAGTGCTTCGAGGCGAGGCATCCGCCGTATCGAATGGAGCACGCGTGGGTCCCCGTCGAAGGTGCGTCCGGGACTCGGCGATCGACGTTCTGTGTGAGGTCATGCATCGAATTTGAGCTTATCGCTTGTGTTGTACTTCGTATTAGATGTTGTCGACCCCGATGCCAACTGGATGGCTCACATCACTCGGTGACGACATCGTGTTCGCACTTGATTACTCGGCGTTCAAACAGCTCTCACCGCGCGCGTGTCTCGATGAAATGCAGGCACAACCTCGAGCAGGACGCCCAGGAGCTGCAACTGCTCCTCCAGCAGACCCGGACGTTCTTGCAGTCGACGGGGGCGGTGACTGTCCCAAGCTCACCTGCGGGCTCCCGCTCGCGGCCGACGACGCGCTCCTCACAGCCCCCGCCCACCGACGCTCGGCGACCAAAGATCGACTTTGATCGGGCCCGGGAGAGCCTCGGGAACATCACGTCGACGATCCGGGACCTCATCGAGGAGATCCACAAGGAGCTCGCCCGCAAGCCCGGGCTCACCCGGGACGAGGCCCTGGTCAAGATCCAGAGCATGTGGCGCATCCGTCGCGCCCGGAAGCAGCTCAAGGCCCTGCTGCAGAGCGTCTACCAGCGCTTCGAGGACCCAACGACCGGCCAGACGTACTATTACAACACCCGCACGCAGGCCACGCAGTGGACCAAACCCAAAGGCCTCGGTCGGGACGACGAGCTCCCGATGCCCGGGGCCTCCGTGAACCAGCGCGAGGAGACGCCCCCGCGCAAGCCGCGACCGAGCCGACTCGCGGGACTCGAGACCGAGGAGCAGCGTCGTGTGGTCGCCGCGTGCTGCATTCAGGGCATGTTCCGGGCCCACGCCGCCCGGCGCCACTTTCGCCGGCTCCTCTCGTCCGTCTACGAGAAGATCTGGGATGCGGCCTCGGGGCGATTCTACTACCACAACGTCCGGACTCGGGAGGTCAAATGGGCCAAGCCCCGGTGGGTCGACGACGACGAGCTCCTGACGCCGCGCCGACGGGAGGCCAGGGCCGAGGAGGAGCGCGCGGAGGCCCAGCGTCGGCGCCTTGCGGGGCTCCGGGCCGAGCTGACCCCAGAGGGGGCGGCGTGCATGGTCCAGCGGGCGTACCACCGGCGCCGGGGCTTTGCGACGCTCCTCCGGCTCTGCCAGGGCGTCTACGAGCGGATCTTCGACCCCGAGCAGCAGCGATACTACTACCACAACACCCGGACTCGGGAGGTGACGTGGGACAAACCCGCATTGTTGCGCCGAGCCGCGGCCGATGTCTTCACCCCCCGCACGCGTCAGAAGCAACAGCAGCAGCCGAGCGACGCGACGCGGAGGATCGAAGATTCGAGGCGCGACCAGCCCCGTCGGGTTCCGATCGTCTGGACCGAGGAGCTGGCGGCCACGCGGCTCCAGGGGCTCTTTCGCGCCCGGCAGGCCCGCCGGGCTCTCGACCATCGGCTCCTCGCCGCCTACCGCCGGGTCTGGGATGCGGCCAGCGGCGAGTTTTACTACGCCAACCTCCAGACTGGGGCCGTGAGCTGGGACCGCCCGGCGTTGCTCCAGCGCCGCGCGGGGCTCCTCGACGACGACGCTATGACCGTCGGTATCGAGGGCAACGGCAACAGCGCTGGTGCTGATGCCGATGCGGCTTTATCTGCTGCGAGCTCAAGTTAGTGCGGCGGCCACGGCGTTTCGTCTGTCTGCGTGGGGAGGCGTCGTTTCACAGCAGGTTTCGCACGGAGCGCTCTCGGTGACCAGAGTCTTGCTGGATCTCCCAGCGGCCCGCAACCAGTTCGTACGTCATCGCGAGATCCCACGCCAGGCGCGGACAGGATGGTAGGACGGCACTCGGGTCCCGGACGCTGCGTGTGGCTCCTGCTGCTCGTGTCGTTGGCGCTGCTGCTGGCGCCGTCGTCCCCGTCCCCGTTGTCGACGACGGACGATGCTGGGACTGGTGGTGACGACACGCTCGACTTCGCCACGGACACGAGCGACTCGGGCGAGGGCTGCGAGTTTGACGAGCTCCAGCTCGCGAGCGATGGGACGATCGCCGCCCGGCGGCTCGAGATGGGCGAGCGGGTGCGGCCCAACACGACCCTCGCGGGGGTCATCGAGGCCGACGACTACCACTGGTACCACCTCTGCATCGTCCGCCACGAGCACGAGCACGCGATCCACGTCGCGCTCCATTGTGGCCCTGGGGAAGACGCCAATCTCTTCCTCTCGAGCCTCGACAAGTACCCTCGTCGGGGCCACTCGTCGTGGATCGCCCAGCGAGCGGGGGACGACACGGTCAAGCTCCTGACGTACCTCGATGGGTTCCCCCGACGCCGTCGACACAACCGCCGCCGCCGCGGCCCCCACGAACAGCAACAACAACAAGAGCAGCAGCGTGCCCCGACCGAGGCCGAGACCGAGGCCGAGTTTGCCACGGGGCGCTCGATTGCCCTGCACATTGGCGTCGTCGGGGTGACTCCGCGTACGACCTACAACCTCACGATCGCCGTCACGGACCTCCCCCGCACGGCGGCCATCCGCGAGCGGGAGGAGTATTACACGCGGCGCCATCTCGACGACCAGCGCCAGCGCCACGCGCAGCCTCCGGAGCAGCGCTCGCATGATCGACGGCGACTTCGATCTGGTTAACTTAACGAGAACATAACCATTGTGTAACCCCCGTTCGTTGTCTTCATGAACGGCGGTGTTGTTGCGAGCAGCAGGGCTTGTGTGAGGAGCGATGGCCGACGTGCTGTTCCTCGAGGAGCTCGCGAGCAAGGGGGCGATCGACGCGGCGATCCGCGAGACCCGGGACCGGGTGCTGGTCCTGCGCTTCGGTCGCGCCCGGGACCCCGTGTGCATGCAGCAGGATGCGATGGTAAGGGAGGGTCCAGTGGGCGTGAGCTTTAGATGACCACTCCAACTGACCACTTGGGTTTGGTCCACACACACTGCAGCTGGCCAAGTGCGAGCGCGAGCTCTCGCGGATGGCCCGGATCTGCGTCGTCGAGGCCGAGGCCGTGCCCATCTACGCCCAGTACTTTGACATCACGCTCATCCCCGCGACGGTCTTCTTCTTCAACGCCCAGCACATCAAGGTCGACTACGGGTCCGTTGCTTGTTATCACTGTCCGATCGACCCACTCGCAACACTCGGTGCCTGGTGCTGATGTTGGGGGTCTGCTGCGGTGCATTCTTGGTGCTGCGCAGCACGCCCGACCACACCAAGTTTATTGGGGCCTTTCGGATCCGCCAGGATCTCATCGATCTCGTCGAGGTCCGTGACCGTCCGTCCGTTGTCCTACTCCTGACGCGGCTCTTGCGTGTATTGTGTGTCGACCGTCTCACGCACGCGCCTTTGTGCTCGGGTATGCAGGTGATCTATCGGGGTGCCCGACACGGCAAGTTGATCGTCACGAGCCCGATTGAAAAATCCCGAATCCCCCAGTACGATCTCATTTACCGAGACATCTGAGAAGATTCCTTGTCATCCGTCATCGCCCGCTGTCATCAGGATCACGATGACGAGGGCTGGCGTCTGGCGCTCGATGAGGGAAGCACGGGGCGGTTGTGTAGGAGGTCCTTGACCCGCCGGTTCTTGGACCGATACGCCGCGAGTGCATCCTCCAGGGTCCTCGCGGGAACGTCACTTGGGGGCTCGGAACTGGAACGGCCCGACGCGAGCACAGATGACGGGGCAGGACCAAGATCCCGCTGTTGATTACTCGGTGGCATTGTGGATGCCGACGTCGCCCCTGGTCTCTTGCTGGGTTTGTCCGAGCGCCCAGTGGACTCGCCAATACCCGGGCGACTGTGCCTCAACGGGTCCACGGCGTATTGGAGGAGCTTGTTATAGGTGTCACCGTCGGATGGATTCAATCGCATGGCATTCTGATAATCGATCGAGGCAACGTGGTGTTTCTCCTGAAACCGCGCGGCATCGCCCTTCCTCACGTGGTAGGAAGGGACGTTGGGGTCCTGCTGGATGGCCTTGGCGAACTCGAGCTCGGCCTTGTCGAAACGCCCGTGGTTGAAGAGCTCGATGCCAAAGTGGTAGTGTATAAGCGCGATGCGCGAGTGCATCTCCTGGCTCGCGGGATTCAGCTCGGATGCATGGCGGTAGTCCGCCAGTGCCTGCGAAACATGAGTGATACCCACAGCAACGATCCAAAGATGAGCTCACGCTGCCCCTTCCTTCAAGCCTTTTAATGCACACCGCACCGCCTGATAGTTCTCGAGTCCACGGTAGGCGTCACCCCGGTTGATGTAGTACTGGGGGTTCACAAACGTCTCCCCGAAGCGATCGACAATCTCCACTTGACCCTGGATCACTTGGTTCATCGAATTCAGCGCCACTTGGTACGACTTGTCGTGGAGAAATTTGAGCGCCAGGTCGTTCAGGATCAGGATCCGTTGGGTCGCGATCTCACGGTATTCTTTTGTGTGATCAACGCTCGCCCCCGGTGGTTCATCCGCCGGAGAGTCGTTTGTGGTCGTCGTGGCATCTGGCCCGTGGTGTTGGCGACTTTGGTGATGTTGATGGTGGCGGATTTTTTTCGTCTGCGCCTGCAGTCGCTGTTTCTCGAGTTCGAGGCGATGCGTATGGCAGCTCAGGGCCTTATCTGCGTCTCTTAGCGCCGCGGCCAAGTCCCCAAGCTCCCGGTGCGCCGCCGCGCGGAGAAGGTAGATCTTGGTCTCCTCGGGGCTGAGCTCGGCGGCGTTGGTCAGGGACTTGATGGCCGCGGCAAAGTCCCGGACGAGCAGGTGCCGGCAGGCCTGCGCGTAGATGGCCTGCGATTCCTTGAGCAGTCGCTGCTCGTGCTCGACGACCTCGGGGTGCTCGGGGCAGAGCCGCGCGGCCTTCTGGATGTCGCTTGTGGCCTTCTCGTGCATGTGGAGCTTCCAGTGGAGCTTGGCCCGGAGGACAAAGTACTCGACGTCCTTGCCGTTCAAGTTGACGCAGTGGTCGACGTCCTTAAGGGCCTTGTCGAGGCAGTTGGCGTGGATGTGCGCGAGGGCCCGGTGGAGCCAGTAGGTCTCGTCGAGCGAATTGAGCTGGATGGCCTCGGTGAGGTAGGCAAGGGCGATGGCCGGGGACTCGCCGAGCATCAGCAGCGAGTACCCATGGAGGTCCAGCAGGGCCGCGAACTGGTCCTTGATGCGTTGCCCCGGGTTTGGATCGATGGCGAAGAGCTTGCGGTAACTCGCCATCGCCGACTTGAGGTCACAGAGGTCCCAGTAGACCCGCGCGAGCTTGGCGTGGAGCGGGGCGTGGTCAGGGCGGAAGTAGATGGCCTTCTGGAGGGCCTGGAGGGCCGGAAGCCACTCGCGCTGGCGGATGTGCTCATCTGCTTCCAGCTCCCGACACTCGGCTGCCTCGATGGGCGTGAGATCGAGCCCCGCGGGAGGGGCATCGGCGGTCGGAGGGTGGTCCATGGTCGCCGAGATCTTGAAGAGTCGCACTCAACGTGTGTGGGGACCTTACTATTAATATGGGTTTCACTATGAGGACGCGAAAGGGCGCCGAGCGTATCAAAGCGTGTGCGATCGATGGGCTCATCCGAATCGACCACCGCTCGCGAACGGAAGAAACACACCAGCGCGTGAAGACGATGGTCGGGTTCTCGGTCAAGCCCGTGGTCAAGACCTCGACGATGGATCAGGATCTCCAGGATGAGGTGATCCTCGTGGCCCAGCACGCGATCGACACTGAGGTGAATGAGCAGTCGATCGCCCACAAGATCAAGACGTACTTTGAGCAAAAGTACCACGGCATGCTCTGGCACTGCTGCGTCGGGCGCAACGTCGCGTGCTACGTCACCCACGAGCAATCCAAGTTTCTCTACTTTTACATCGGGCAGATGGCCATCGTGCTCTTCGCCACGGCGTGAGATTGCTTGTCCCGGTGCTGGTGCCGTCGTGTGCGAATGCGTCAGCGTCCTGGCGCGTGTGCTTTACGTGTTGAGGAGTTCGTCGCGATTGTATAAATACGATTCCATGGGCCGATTGCTCAGGCCGGCAATCTTGTCGTCAAGGAAGGACAAAAGCTTCCATGATGATGGAGCGTGGGGACACAGTGCACTCCCCAAAAATACAAGCTTCTTGCCCCCGCCCCCGCCCCCCGCTTGGCTACTATCACGCCATCGCTTTGTTGTCTTGCTGCCTTGAGCCGTTCGTACGAGTAGGGGCTCGGACGAGGAGCACCTGATCCGCGTTGGTGTTTCTACTTTGTTAAACTCCACGCGCCAGCCTCATACGACAAGCGAGAGGATGACTGACACGAGTAACCCGCGGCTGCAACTCCGAACAGCCGTGACAGCAGCAGCGTTCACGGCCGCCACACGGCAGTCGGTTGTTCGGCGATGGTCCAAGAAGACCCTCCAGAGCACGCCCCCGCCGCTGCCGCTGATCTCGCTGCCCGCCGATGATGACTGGGAAGAGTTTGACGTCCCGACGCGCACGGGGTTTGCTTATTGTCTCCCGCATCTCGATCTCGAGGCCGAGGAGCTCGTCGACGCCAGTGCCACTACTGAGGGCGTCCCGCCGAGTCGTTTGACGGTCTCTCGCCCAAAGATCTGCCGTCAGCTCAGCGAGTACATGAGCCAGAATGAACTTTTCCAGCTCCGACGACATGGCTTTGGGATCGACGCCCAGCTCGTCTACAAGCGATGCAAGGGCTCCAGCGAAAAGGAACCCTGCCGAGGCGTCGGCCACGGGCCATCCGCGGACAATCTCCAGTTCGATGCTTTGTTCGAGAGTGGCAACCTCGATCGTGCGTACCGCGTCCTTGGTCGCCACTACGCATCGCTGGGGGACCTCACGGGGGGCGGTGGTGAGCCCAGTGGAATTGCCGCCAACACTGGCAGCGCGAGCTCGGGCTCGGGCCCCGGGCAGGTGCCGTTCCCGTACTTTGCCAAGGCGGACATGGAGTACGATCTCTATTGCGACACGGACACCAACACGCACGGTCACATCCAATGGTACTTTTTCCAAGTGACCATTCCTCGACAGTGTTTCAAGGCCGCGTCGATTGTCCCGGGCTCGGGCTCGACCACGTCGACGCTCCGTGTGCGCTTCAACATACGCAACATGCTCAAAAAGTCCAGTCTGTACAATGACGGCATGCTCCCGGCGGTGTACGTCCCCGGGCGCCGAGGCTGGCACCACGCGGGGACCAACGTCTGCTACTTCAAGAACAGCACCACGTACCGGAACCGGAAGAACGGCAAGCAGCAAAACTACTTCACGCTCTCATTCGTCTACGAGTTCGCCCTCGACGAGAGCGACGCTGGGACCCGGGGCGACCACGACGCGGTGGACGATGGGGGAAACCCGATCGCGCCCGGTTGCGTCGTCTATTTTGCCCACTGCTACCCGTACACGTACACGAGGCTGCAGCAATTCCTCAAGGGTCTGCAAAAAGACCCCGAACGAAATCGCTTCTTCCGTCGGCGCATCTTGTGCAAGACTCTCGCTGGGAACATTTGCGACGTGCTGACCATCACGGACTTTGCCCGGGAGGATGACGAGCGCTTGGGGATTGTCCTCACCGCCCGCGTGCATCCAGGAGAGAGCAACAGCAGCTTCATCATGCACGGGATCATTGACTTCCTCACGGGCCAATCCCGAGAGGCACGATACCTTCGCCATCGCTTTGTCTTCAAGATCGTCCCGATGCTCAACCCCGACGGGGTCATTCATGGCAACTACCGGTGCTCACTCGCGGGGACGGACTTGAATCGACGATACGTCAATCCGTCCTCCGAGATCCACCCGACGGTGCACGCCGTGAAGAACATGGTGCTCTCCTTGCGCAAGACCCGGCCCATTGGGCTCTATTGTGATATCCACGGGCATAGTCGGAAGCGCAACATGTTCTTGTACGGATGCCATGCGTATCTGGAGGATTCCCGAGCGCAGGCGGCCAAGGTGCGCCTATTCCCCCACGTCCTCGCACGGGTCAGTCCCGTCGCTGCCGGTGGCTTTTACAGCATTTCGGATTGTACGTTCTCCATTTCCCGATCGAAGAAGGGCACGGGGCGGGTGGTCGTGTGGGATGAGGCCCACGTACTCAACAGCTTCACTCTTGAGGCGTCGTTCTATGGCGTTGGGGCCAACAAGAAACGGGCGACCGCGGCCCCAGTGGGGAACCAGCAGCAGGCCGAGTCTGGTCGAACCAAGATGTCGTCACCCTCTTCACAGGTCGATCTCGAAAATGCGACCACACACTTTATGCCCCTTGACTACCGCAAGGCCGGGTTGAAGCTATGCCTCTCGCTGATTCCCTTTGCTCGCATCCTGGACATGGATCGCCCGGCTGCCGCTACCTCGATTTCCACTCCGTATGGCTGTGACGCGGGGCTCAGCCACGGTCAAGCACCAACGACTCCTCGTGAATTCACCGCATCTTCAGAGGCCGCGAGTGGTAGCTGTTCGCACAGTTGGCGACCGGAACGAACGCTCAGGCCCGTCACGTCGCCCACGTCGCGGACGACGGACCTGTCGGCCCAACCAAGCCAATCGCCACTGCCAGACAGCAAAGTGCGGCTCGCACCACTGACCCCGTCCCCATCATCAGCTGCCTCACACACCGATACAACAGGGCAAGAGGAGTGTTTCACGGACTATTTTGATTTCTTCGATGCACCGGGCATGTTGAGTCTCGACAGCATCCTCCCCGGGTTCACCAGCACAGAAGACATTCTAAAGGAAATTGAGGAGAGTCTCCCGGAGAATTTCCAGAATGACAGTGATGAGGATGCGTCACCGGGGTCCGAATCGGATCCCTCGGGGGACAACATGGAGGAGGAAGAGATAAAGCAGCTAGACATTCGACACCAGATTGCCCCCGGTCCTGAAGTCCCAATTCAGTCAAGCGCTGAAAGCAGCCCTCCACTCGCCGTCGTGCCCGAACGAATCCAGATGCTCCGAAAGCGATTCTCAGACTCACAACTGTACGTGTACAGGCGTTGTTGTGTGCTGCGTTGTCACGTTGCTCATCTGTCTACAGCGCTCCAGACATGGCTGAGGTTCCCGAGCCCGCAGTATCAGTGCCAACCGCTTCTGTTGAACGATCGCAAACAGACAACCATCCTCCAGAAATCGTGCCCAGTAAGCCTCGGGTGACGTTGGCACCTCTTCGGAAAGTATCCGCGCCTAGTCCAGTGATCCGACAGAAAACCATTACGGCCATGGGACCAAGGGACCGAAATCGAGACATCGCCTCGTTGCACCTCCGAGCTGTTCAAAAGCGATCAAAGTCCCGTCGATACAGTCGGTATATTGTTGCCAACGAAGAGGATCCGTGATCCAAGAAGTTGCGAAGGATGCAACTAAACTTCATCTACCGATGGGATCCTCTCCTTGGATTCGTCGTCGCTGGAGAACGTGGCTGGTGGACGCGCTCGACGCCGGAGTGGTGAAAGTGGCACTTTGGCATCATCGCGATCCGCGATGTGAGATTGCTGTGTGTCAGCATCGTTTCGAGGTCCAAGGAGCTCGTGACTACTGTTGACACTCCGTGTGCTTTCTTGGCGCTCGATATACGACATGGGCGGACAATTTTCGGAAAGGGACCGACTCGTCGGGGACCGCTGCACGCGAGGCAAGTTCTTCCATGCAACTTCATCAATGCGCCGAATCAACTGGAATTTGTCTACTTGCTTGATCTTGAACACTAGGACGGCGCTGAAGTAGATGAATAGGATGTTGATCCAAACCAGCAGCCCGCTGCCCACGGCGATCTCATAGAATATTAGCTTCTGTTCTTCTCCAATTACGTCGTCTGTTTGCTAAGAGTGTGTCTCATCAGCATCCATGCAAGAAGATACAGACGCGGCACACATCGCATCGACGTACCACAAAGTACTGGCCCAAAATGACGTACGAGAAGCAAATCCCAGCGTTCACCGTGGGCGGTAGCAAGGCAGCTGCGATCGCCGTGCCGACGACGGACGAGATATTGGCATTGGACTCGGCAAGGGCAACACCAGTGCCAGACAAGGCTGCCACAATTGCCCCAAAGAGCAACTGAATTGCCTGTCCGCGTGATCGCATTTCACTGGTCGGCCAATGTAACGCAGCGGCGTACGGGCTGAGAAGAGCCCCGATAATCATTCCCAAGAGAAGCGTGATCGTCTGCAAAACACAAAAAGAAAGAGAAGAAGAAGCGTGAGGTCTCCGTACTGATTGCCCGCTTGCACTTGCTCAATGCCACTTGCCAACGCAAAGAGTTCGTTAAGGAAGCCATTGATGAACAAGCTGCGGTCTCGGAGAGCAAAACCAAAGGCGCAGCCCAAGATCGGGCCCTGCAGAGGGGAACACGCGATCGACACACAGTTCGTCACGAGCAATGATCAGCCTCCAAACTGACTTCCCCTTCGAACAACGGTGCGGTAACAGCCCAAACCATTAGCGGCGACAGCAGCATGGACGCCACGACGTAGGTCTGCACAGTACACCTCCACGTCATGAGTGCACTGAGCGTTATGGTCATGTCCCCCCCCGCGACGATGCACGCACCCCCGAATCGGCGACGAGCCCAATGCCCGCGATCGTCCTACGCCAAACGAAAGGAGGCCCAGAACACGGGGACGCGTCAGGTGATGTGCCCGCTTTTGTATCCAATGGAAAAGGCCACACACGCACGAGGAGATGAGGAGCATCCCAACCGAGTCCCGGGAGAGCGTGGCGTTGGCCTCAATGTGCGCGTACATCTCGGCCACGGGCACGGCGGTGCCGATCTCGGTCGAGCGCTCGAGGATCCGCCCGACGCGGCGCTTCTTCTTGGTCGGGCGCTTCTTGCTCAGCGTCGTCCCCGGGGTCAGGGACATGACATCGCAAAAGCCAAACTGCACGCCGACGCCCATGGACTGCAGGCGGTTGAGGATCGCCTGCATCTGGTCGTCCTCAACGCGGAACGTCACGATGGACGACGTCCGGGCCTCGACGCTCGTGACATTATCGAGTTTGAGCTCGTCCTGGAGCGTGGAGACGATCTGCAGCAGGCGCGGTTACTGTAAGCGACTGGTTATCGATCTGCCCCATGGCGCGGGCCCGACGCAGCTCCACCGAGCAGAGTGGCCGAACGTACCTTGCCATGCTGCTCATTCGGGATCGTGAGTTGGAAGAGCTTCATGATTTGCGATACTGTTGGCCCATTTGAGAACGGAGTGCACTACTGTGATTGGATGAAAAGGACAATATAGTAAATTGCATACGTAGGAGTTGGTATACTGTACATTAATTAGGATAGGAATAGGATGATTCCGATGAAAAATGGCAGTATCACTTCATGGTCATCTATCAGCGATTATTCCTCGACCTCTTCTTTGCTTTCTTCCTCTTCTCCTTCTTCATCATCTTCCTCTTCGTCCTCCTCATCGCCTCCATCTGTGTCACTGTCGCCGTCATTGCAATGGTCTGCGGCGTCCGCCTCCTCATCGTGTTCATCATCTTGCAGCTGGTTGTCGCGGGCAATGGTAGTTAGAGAATCTTTATTATTGTAGGAACATCATGCTAGCAATCACCGACGCCCGACTTTCTTTCCGCTTCTATATAGAATAGTGACGGCCAGATAAGATGTCAATCAAGACAAGGCTCTGTGTCTTATGTTGGCATTACTTGTAGGAAACAAACAGCTCAGGTTGGTGATGGTTAGAGAAATGGCTGTGCGATTCGAAGAAGAACACTCTTAAGCCCGCCATTCTCTGTCACCGTCAGCGTCAGCATGGGAATATGAGGGTATCACCGGTCATTCCTAGATATCTGCCAGCTCAGGCAAACAATGGTGCTGCTTTCACTACAGTGCATGCTTGTTGGCAGGGTTTGGAACAATTCAATATCATATTTACTGGGGCTCGCTTTGGGCCCCAGTAAATAATTGGGGTTACTGGTCATTGAACACCAGTAAGATCTTCGCCCCCTGGAACAGCGATGATGGCGTCGTCATTTCGGGTCCTCGGTTGCTGGACGGCGCATGCCCGATGGAACAGGGCACGTGACATGGGGGGGCGTGCACCAATCAGTTGCCCATGCCGACCACATGGAAGCCGTCACTTTGAGCACGTGAAAATGCTCGCCATGGACGACGACGATGGTCGCGTTGGATTCAGGAGGGGGGTTTACCTCGACAACCCTCCCACCGCGCACACAGACTTAAACGAATACCCATTCGCCAAGAGGCGCGGGTCTACCGGAGAATTTCCATAGTGCGCGCACGTCACATGAAAAGAAAACATGTATTGATGGACTTATAGAATCTGCACCTGTCACATCAAACCACACCCATGTCGACTCGTTGTTTCTTGCGCTGCGAAGACTTCGTCGTCTCGATCGCTAGAGCGACAGCCGAGGCATCCCACCAAACACGGTTATAGTGAAGAAACATGATCGTCTCCAGCATCGCGGGGGACATCGCGCGTCTCAAACTGGAGAAGACGAGACCCGCTCGGGAAAAAAGGCGCTCGACATCGTTTGACGTAGCTGGGATCCAGCTCAAATCAGCCGTACAACCTTCAGATTCTTTGGTTGTCTTCTTATTCATTGCCGCGTCGGCAAACGTGATGTCTTCGGAGTCTTGCGACGATTGTAGCGGGGCAGAAGACTTGATAGGACGGAGAAGTCGCGAAAGCGCCGTTCGTTCCTGGCGGGACAAGTGCCGTTGATCTTCGTTCAGTACCTTGACGATGCCGTTTTCGAACGCAGCGTACTTCACCACCTCAGCATCAACCGACAAGTACTTGACAGTCGCCGGGTAGTGCTCAAGTACGTGATCGAACAGGAGACGGACGTCCGCCAAAGTGATGTCGTGCTCGGTCTGGAGCCGCTTGTTGACACTCTCAAAGTTTTTAAGGTCTTCATAGAGCTCCTTGAGCTGCGCTTCTTCCCTTGGAGTCGGTAGCAAGTCCAAGAAGCATTCGTCGAGATCTTCCATCGTCGGAATGAAATCGCGAATCTGCATGTACCGATTGACCATCATGAATGTGCTGCTCCATCTTGTTGCATTGCTGAAGACAGGCATTCGCGCACCAACCTCGCGTAAGCGGTGTCGGTTCTTGATGGTGTTCAGCTTCGCCATTACCTTGTGCACCTTGTCGAGGAGACCTTCATGAGGAGCAAGAAATTCCTTCAGTGCCAGATTCAGCCGATGACTGGCACACCCTATCATGGGAACGCGGGCCTTGTGTGCGATGGCGACGTTGACCGATGCATGGTCGCAAACCATGAAGCAGAGCTGTGCGGCATCGATGCCATACGTGTCCAGAACATCGTCCAAAAGCGTGATGATCGAATCGGCCCCCATGTCCGCCTCGTCCTCCAGTGGAGTAAAACACAAAAGAAACTTCATCTTCGCCGTAACAGCGATGATGGCGACGAAGTGCGTTCCATCTTCGGTCCACCATCAATGAGAAAGCCAATGCGCTGATCGGCGAGCTGAGCCTTCACACGTGCCTGCACAACGGCTTCTAGGGCGACCATGTATTTCTTCAGCGTCTTCGCACACATCGGCTTGAGGTTCGTGTACTTCCGCGTCTTGGGTTTTTCGCACATAGAGAGTTCTCGATTCTCCTCGACACACCAGTCAAGCCAGTGATAGACGAGTAGCGAGAACTCATCGACCTTCATGAAGGAGTCGAGAGTTCCTTCACGACGAATGATGCGCCGCACTTCCTCTTCATACGAGCTCGCATGTGCTCGTAGAACGTGCTCCACAAGGTTTGTCGTCCCCGTTCCACGAGCTTGCTTTCTGCGCGTAAAGCAGAGTCGACACATGTAGTAGTCATCGTCTTCAGGGGTGTAAAGGGCCTTGACGGTGTCGCGGTTGGAGACGCGGTCGGACATTGGTACTAGCGGGGCTGATCAAGAATAAACATCAAGGAGCTTGATGTGTTTCGTGACTGCTGCTGATGCTTCAGGCTGCGCCAACCAACCACCTCGTGGCGGTGTCCTGACCACCAGTCCTTCAGCCAAAACACACACCACAGTTTGACCGTTTTGAGAAATATTGACTGGTATATAGGTAGGGGGGTCAATGAATAATTGCAGTTACGGTATTGCCAATTACGGCTACTGGTATTGGAAAGTTCCAAACCCTGCTTGTTGGTGACTGCAATGGCCCGTTTAATGTGGAGATCGACGATGGTGCCCATGTGAGCAAGTTGAAGACGTTGATCAAGGATGAGAACCGAGTGTCGATCACATGCGACGCAAAAAGTCTGCAACTCTTCATGGCGAAGAAGGATACCGGCACGTGGGAAAAGAAGCGACAGCAGTGGAGCTCGATGACACTGGGAGCCTGCAAGGCTTCCAGATAATGGTTCCTTCGCTGTTTCTCAATGATCGCACTCTCTTCGGATCGGATTTTCAGGTGCACTCGGGCGACATCCACGTGTTGGTGGCTTGGAATGACATGAAGGGCCACCGAAGTCAAACCCACGATAGCTCGACTGAATGGTTGAGAGAGTTCCTGAGCAACAGTGTTGAATTTCGCTTTTTGCCGAATATGAGTGGGTTGGAAAGCTTCGTCACCCAACCTCTCCCTGTGCGGATTCGAGCGAAGAAGAAATGGCTAGACAAATGGAATCTGAGCCCTGGACTGCAGGAGAAGATGTTCGTGGTAGATGAAACTGCGCCTTGCATGGAGTTGAAATCCCTACTTTTTGGTAAGCGCTCGCTGTATCGAAGTCGCAGTGGGCACACGGAGAGCGCATTCCATCGGTTGTGGAGTTTGGTATTGCGTTGTCTGCTAGATTTCCTCTTTCAGCACGCACATATCGACCGCGACTGGTCTAAGCTTCAGTTTGTGTTGAATGGTGTGTGCATTTTTAGCAGCGAGGAGAAATCACCTGTTGCCACCGTCAGCGCAGCTTCCAAGGAACTTTGTTCGAAGTTTGAGTGGGTCTATGGGAATGTGCCGTATGTGTTCGGCTGCGCTGCGTCCGGTTACAACACCAGGTTGATTGCTCTGCATCGTGGTGATGGCGGAATTGTGAAGAGCACCACTATCCAGTCATTCAACTTAAACTCGAGTGAACACCGATTCGAAATAGTACTTGCAATGCTGAACATTGCGTTGCTGTTCCAAGCCATTGTGGACACATGCCCAGCAAGTGGAAAAAATGAATTCACGGTCATCACACGTTCGAGTGGTGTGGAATTACGACTGTACCAGCAGTTCGTCGAGAAAAGTTTTCCGAATGCTGACAGCTTTGACCGCTTCAAGCTATTGTATGATGAAATGGAACGCAATAGTGTTCCCAATGTTGAACGTCTGATGCAGATAAATCTGGACAAGAAGTCTATTGTGTTGGCACCTCGCGGAATGACAATGAGACCGGCCAACCTTCTCGAGCGACTTGGAGCCTTGCGAGACGTTCTTCACGCTTTGGTGGCTCTTCATCGCATGGGCTGGATTCATCGTGATATATGCTGGTCCAATGTGATGCGACAACAGGGTGAGAAGTCTTGGTTTTTGATCGATTTCGCCGAGGCAGCGACCTATCCGCAGTCATCCTCCAGCGCCAAGCATTTGAGCGTCGAAGAACATGCCCCTGAGATGTTTGTGGAAGATGGCATCCACGCTACTGCTGTTGATGTTTGGGCCGTTGGTCTCTTGATCAAGACAAGCTTGGTGCAGTGGCAGGACTCTGCTGGTTTGATGGCACTCTACGAGCAGCTGGTGGCGGAAAACCCAACAGCACGACCAACAGCACAGAAAGCTTTGGCTCAATTGGTAGTGCTTGAAGAGGCAGCAAATAGAGAACACGAAGCTAGCTGCGGTGTGGAGGAAGGTAGAAATTGCGTTCACAGTGAAGCCCGACCTTTCAAGCGCGTACGTCGAGCAGCTTGATGGGAAACAGTTCTTGCACGCCGTGTTGTGTGCGAGGCGGTGTGTGAAAGAGCCAATACTTGATAACTGCTGATAATCTACAGGAATACTAATGTTGTCGCTGTGGCTTCATTGACCGTTCGTCTTCGTTGTTATTTAAACTTAAAAGACAGATGAGCAAGCACTTTTCCTCGTTATGAAGGGGGGGGGAGGGGGGGGTGAAAGGCAAACGTGGATCCGTGGATCGCCCAGCTGCGTCGATTTTTCCTCCATCACGTGGCTCATGTACGGTATTACCCTGAGACCTCTTGTACAAACTGAACTGAAGGGAGACCCCAAAGAATCTCGAGAACGACAGCGATGAAGATGCCTCACCGGGATTGCATTCGGACCTACACATCCCCGATTCCATTGTTTTATTTTGCGCCTGAAACGATCAGGTTCACCATCGAAGAAGATTATTTGGAGACTAGTCATTTATTTTGCAGCTCGGGACTCTGGTGCCGTAACGTGACTCGACAGTGTCCGAGGTTCAATATGAAATTAGTCGAGTTTGCTTGAAAATTTTTACCATGATGGGTTTTTGCCACCTCTTGATAACTCGACTGAATGGTTGAGAGATTTCTTGAGCAACAGTGTTGAATTTCGCTTTCTATGAAAGCACAGTTCGATACGATATGGTATACATTGGGATAGGAATAGGATGCTTCTGATGAAAAGTGGCAGTATCATTTCATGGCCATCTATCAGCGATTATTCCTCGACCTCGTCCTCTTCGTCTTGGTCGCTTTCTTCCTCTTCTTCTTCCTCTTCTACTTCTTCATCATCTTCCTCTTCGTCCTCCTCATCGCCTCCATCTTTGTCACTGTCGCCATCATTGCTATGGTCTGCGGCGTCCGCCTCCTCATCGTGTTCATCATCTTGCAGCTCGTTGTCGCCGTCTTCACCGGGATCATACACCTCAATACCACCGACATTGCTGCTTATCACTGCCTCCATGAGATCATCTCCTGTCTCGGTCACAGGTTCCTCTACAGCCGCGGTCTGCTCAACAAATACCAGATAATCGTCAACGCTGTAGTAGTATGCCAGCTCCGATTGTTTCAGGTTCCCAACAGGTCGACCAAGGCTTGAACCGAAAACATAGCCACTTAAAGATGACCACTGAAGTGTGACAGCATCTTGAACCTGGACGGCATGTTCCTGGCGAAAGAGATCCACCCACTCCTCAGCTGTGGGGCCAGCCCCCATTGCGTCATCGTCGTATTTAACGAGAAACGTATCGCTCTGTTCATTGTATGCCCGGATCTGTCCACTCCGCCAGCCGAGATAGCGGTGATCGTAGTGTTGAATGCGTAGCATGAGGTAAATTGCCGCCTTCAGTGTTCGCATTGCGGGCTCAAACATTCGGCACATAGTCCAGCAAAACCCATTGTGCAGCTGTACGCGATCCGCATCGAGCTTCAAGCAGAGCCATTCGTGGTCGCCATCATCGTATACGACTTTGTGCTTGTCCTTGTGGCGGTTGTATTGAACGATCCGCCCATTGAACCACTGCTGCTCCATGGGCCAAAACACCCGACAGAGCATCCCGAGCATGCACTTCTCGTAGGCAAAGTCATTCGGTCGCACATAGTGCCGCTCATTGCGCGAAGGCGAGAACCAGAATTGGTAACCGTTGTCGTCCCAGAAGTCCCGCCAGTCGTCTTCGCTCTCCGGATCGGATGCCGAGTCCCGCTCAAAGAGCTCCTTGGCCTTCTTCAACCACGCCTCTTGCTTCTTTTGCGCAGCGAGATTTTCCTCTAGCACCTGCGAGCGCATCTTGACGAGCATCTTTTCAAAGTTGATGCGCTCCGGGCTGGGCGACTTGTACAACCGCCATGCCCTTTGAATGGCCCGCGCTGCCCGATTTCGAGTTTGCTGTCGGACGCGTTCCACCTGAACATACCGCCGGGCAAAGTAGCCTCTGACCCCAGCATTGATGCGACTCGCCGCGTTGTGTTTCCGGCGCTCTCTTCGAGCCATCTCCTCCCGTGCTCGAACTACTTCGCGCCGTCCGCGATGTCCTCGCCACTGGCTCTGTAGCTTGATGGCATACTTGACTACCTCGCGGACCTTCTCGTGTTGTTGTTGCATCACTTCCCGGAGCCGACGATATGCCTTTCGAGTTGCGCGAGTGCGGAAGAGGCGCTGCAGGGTAATCGCCGCTGCAATCCTCTCCTGCCGGCGCCGTCGTTGGATCGCCATGACATCGTCAAAACGTGAACGGTTGTATCGTTTCCGAAATGCGCGTTGGAGTCGAATGACTGCGGCTTGCTCTTTCAACAACAACTGTTCCCGGCGGTATCTCTGGATGGTCTTTAAGACAAGCGGGAGATGCCTTCGAGTCCAATGACTGCGATAGATCGTCTGAATTTTCACAGCCGACTTTGCCCAAGCTTTGAGTCGGCGTTCATCTTCCTCCTGTCGCTGCAGCCAGATTCGGCAAAGAACGCCTCGAACCATGCTCTGGATCTTGGTTGCACTCTCCCGAAGTGCCCGGGAACGCCGTGCTCGTGCGTTGATTTCCTTGTTGAGGCGGTAGCAAGCGTAGTTTTTACGAATGCGCGAAGCAGCGGGGATCTCGAGACGCTCAAGACGCCAAGTTGCTGCGAGTCGTCGTCCGACATGACCGCGAAAGATAGACTGAATGCGCAAGGCCGCAGAATTCTGGATAGTTTTCTGCTGGACACAGAACTTGATGTGCAAACCATCAGGCCGAGGCTCGAGGCCGCGGTACGCTCGTGCACGGGTAACGTATGGCATATGCTCGGCTAGCGTGGTGATCCCATTGTCGGTGATCTCCTGGCATCCATCGAGATTCAAGACCTGCAGATTGAGACAATGCAGTGCGAGTGCGGCGAGAATGTCTTCGCGCATGTTTCGGCAGCCTTCGAGGTTGAGCGATTGTAGTTGTGGCGTCCCGCCCACCATGGCCAGCAAGCCGGCGGACGAGAAATTGTAGCAGCAACTGAAATTTAGGCTCCGGAGATTGGCTCCGTGTTGCCCAATATGCCTCAGGGAAGCATCCGTAAGTTGCAAGCACTTACGGAGACTGAGGACGCGTAGATGTCGACAGCCCTGAAGGACGCGGAGAATGCCCGTGTTTGTAATTCTCTCCATACCCTCCAAGTTGAGGAACTGGATGGTCTTGCAACCGGAGCCGAGATGCCCGAGCCCACGGTCGCTGATCATCGGCGTGTAGGAAATGTCCAGCGAGAGCAACTTGCTGCATTGTGTGAGCGAGCCTTGCGGGCCGAGTGCCCCTGCGATCCAACCCATTGCGTCGTCATTCAGGCGTGGGCAACTGGAGAGGTTGAGCTTGGAGAGAGAGTGACTGCAACAACAGATGAACTCGTGTATCCCCTCGGCGGTGAGCTGTGGGCATTGGGAGAAGTCGAGGGCATCCAAGCACTCGATGCATGTAGCCATGACCTTGAGCACACTCACAGGGACGATTGAGTGGGAGTAATTCAGTCGGCGTATGGTTGGACCGAGAATGTGAATAAATGCCCGCATCCCGACCTGCGCGTATCAATCCGTCAGCCTCGATGGCCTCATAGACGATCATGTTGGGGGCACATACCGGGGTGATCTTGTCGCACCCCGAGAGGATCACGGCGCTGTAGAACGCCTTCGCAATATCGTGACGATGGGCCGACCGCTTGGTAATCTCTAGGAGGTTGACTCGGAGCTGGTTGGCGATCTCATTGAGCAAGACGTCGGTCATCTCGCCGGCATATGAATGCAGATCAAGCACCTCCGGATCCGTTTGTGAGCGTAGTATGGTCGTGGCATGTTGGGCGAGGGCAATCGCCGCGTCTTGTCGGGCCAGTCGCCGCTCGGCTTGTTCTACCTCATCGTAGGTGGCATTGTTGCCCAGACCCCGCCGGTCTCTGCTGCTCTCCTTGACGGGTTTAACGCCCAGCCGTCCACTGGCGCGGGATGGTGAATCTCCCGGCGAATTGGCTGCGGATGGCGACCATGACTTCTCCACCATCAAAGACCCATACTCGCATAGCACACGCGGTGAGCTTTAACGCAACGAACGAATGCCGATGGATGGATCCTGTAACTGCTTGCAGACTGTTCAGATGTGTATTTCTTGTGTCAGGGCTTTTACCATCGCTACTAATTTTTTCAATCGCGTCCCACACATACTAGAAATGGAGTTACTGAACAAGCTTGGCCAGGGATGCCAGGGCATAAATCTTGATCTCGGAGCCGCCATCGACTTTGACGATACCCTCCGAGCCATCGACACCAATCAACGAGCCCGTTTTACCCGCTTCGTCTCCAGAGAGGATAATCACCGTGTCCTGGCGTTCGGGGACAGTGGGCTGCACGTCATCAAACGACACGACCACGAACTGCCCGTCACAGTCCAAAGTACAGGACCCACTGCTCACGCTGTTGATGATGCCGACACGACCACGGTGGTCCCCAGAGACCACTTCGACCTCGACGCCCTTCATCTTCCACGTGACCTCCCCACCAGCGCCTGGGCCACCGAAGTCATCGGGCTCTTGGTGGTAGGCAGGGGTCATGGGCACACCAGAACCACCGAGCGGCATACCCGGAGTAGCTGCCGGTGTGGCGGCCGACGACATCCGGCCAAGCCCTGGCGTCGCCACACCGAACCCCGGGGTCATGGGGTTGTGATGATACCCTGGTGTGTTGATGCCGGGCGTCACTGGGTTCAGACCAGGCGTCATCGCTGACAACCCCGGCGTCGTTGGATTGAATCCTGGCGTCATGGGCTCCATTCCATGGTCGTGGCTCATGCCCGGGGTCGCCGCAGACAAGTGCGCAGGGGTTCGTGGGTTCAAGCCCGGTGTTGTTGGATTGAGGCCAGGCGTGGCCGGGTTGTGTGGGAGCATGTAAGCGGGAGTCTGTGGCTGCAAGCCAGGAGTGGTCGGATGCAAGCCCGGAGTTGTTGGGTTTGCTGCTGGTGTGATTGGCTCCTTTGTCGGCGAGCGAGGGGCCAACGAAGACGAGATCCCGTAAGATCGGCCACTGGAAATGTCTCCAGACGGAGCGACAGGTTCGAGTGGCGTCCCGAAGCTGGTCGCGTGTGTGATATCCTTTTCTTGGTTCATCTGAGTCTCCAACAAGGCATCGTCATTGGCAACATTCCACGCCTCGCCACGAGACTGCGGAGTGCCAAAACCACGGTGCATTGGTGTGGCCATTGGGGTCATCGCACCATGGAGCGGTGTCTGGGATGGCATTGGAGTTGCACCGTTCATTGGCGTGCTCGTGTAGCGCGGCTTGTCCTGGATCACGCCCTGTCGAGTACCCGCCAACGTGACGTATAATCGATCAACATCAACGACCTTCGCCTTGCAATGAATTTCAACCTTGACCTTCTGTTCAGTTTCTTCGACGACGATACCAATGTACCCTTTCCACTGCCCCTTCTTGATCTTGACAGTTTTCCCAATCCACTCCGACTCACCCCGACGATCATTCCGCGGTGGCATGCCCGCTCGAGATGGTCGGCCGTCCGCCCCAGGCACGGTTGAGTTCTGAATCATGTCCGACCGAGCCTTGCTTCCCGATAATACCACTTGCCGAGCTCGCGCAACGTAGATACCGGCATTCGTCATAATGCGATTGTTGTGGAGGAAGAGATACGTGCGATAGATGTGCTTCACCGTCCCGCTGTGTCCAGCAAATGGCCCTTCCACAACGCTAACCATTTCACCGACACTGACGTGGTTATGCTTCTTGTCGAGGGCCACAGCACGAGAAGATACGAGTTTGCGCTGGATTTCTTGATCCGAGATTTGTCGTGACTGGCCATTTTGGCAGAGGACTTTGAATCCATCACGCCCAACATGGGTGATAACACCGACATCGCCATGTGCAAGCTAGATAACCAATCATATCCAGTTGTCAGTTCCTAAACGCTTCCACCACAAGTGATAACAAATACTCACCGCGACCATATCGTAGAGCTCTTTACCCTTGAACGAGTCCAACCCATGTGAAACTTCTGCAGACTCTTGGAGGTCACGTACTCGAACTTGGATTTCCTTCGCCATGCTATCAACTAGGACAATAGCGATTGGGGCGCCTTCGGAGTCATCAACAGCAACGACAGTACCCGTTTCGCCCGAGTACCGCCCAGAGACAACTTTGATGTGATCGCCAATCTTAACGTATTTCATAAGTTGCTTCATTTGGAAATCCAAGATCGTGTCCTTGATTTCTTCATGCAACGGCATGACTCGGACAGTGTCATTTGCAGTGTTCGTGCTCACCACCACACCCATCAAGTTGATCAAATCGCCCTCAATAACACGGACAGTGTCACCCTTGGTCAGATCAACCTTGTTTTTCCAGTCATCCGCTTCAACAGTCGTCATCATATCGTCGCCTCCGTGCCCATCTTCTCCAACCACGCTGGAAAATTTGTTGATCTCATCCAACGATGGGTTGACTTCTTCCGTCTGCAGCATCGTATTAATGTTGACCTCCTTCAGCAAGAACCCGTCCTTGTAGAAGTCGTTTTCAAAAAAATCCATCATCTCGCCAGTTGAAGGATGACGGCGGCGTTGTTCACCGTGAGCAATTGCACCCACGTTGAGGAGCTTTTGCGGTGGACGCTGCCCCTTCTTGTACTTTGGTTGCTCGCCACCTCCGAGCACCACGGGATCGATGCGAGGAATCATCTTGACAATTGCCTGTGACAGCGATCAGAAAACTATCAACAACAAGTCGACTTGAAACGAGCCAGCGGTTATTCAAAAGCGTACCCGAGAGCCGTTGTCAAGGATTTCCATGACTTTACACAAATCGCCCTTGTAGAGACCTGCACGCTTGAAGCGCGCCCATGTACCCGCGACAACCGGCTTGCGCTTCTTCTTCACATTGAGCACCGACGTCATTTCGTGAATTGGCACCAGCTTCATCGAGTACTGCATGATATCTCGGAGTCCGTTGACCGCCTCCTTTGCATGGGGCTCGCGTTCCGCCTCGATATAAATGAAGCCCTTCGAGTTGGACGCGATGACGGACTTGATCGGGAGGGGCTCGCCTCGGCGGGTGAAATCGAGAAATTTGTTCATCAGCGCAATCACGAGATGTTGCTCCCGTCCGGGCTACAAAAACGACCAGCATCGCGGGTGGGAACGTTAGAAACCACATTGCCCCTCCCCGGATGAGCGCGACACCCCGACAATGCTCTCGCACCTTGCACTTGAAGACCCACATCCGCGGATCTTGGATCGACGGCAGGAGCGACTGCTGCGCGACCTCGCTCTGGACCATGTCCCCGCCTTCCTCGTCGTCATCGTAATGCCGGCGGCTCTGCTGGTGGCGCTTCTTGATGCGGTTGACAATGTCCTCGGCGGTCTCGTCGTCCTCATACTGCGAGCGGTTCTGGGGCTCGTAGCGGTAGCTGTGCGCGGCCTCGGCCTCCTCGGCGAGGACCCGCTCCGAGCGGTAGAGGTCCCCGTCCTCGTCGTCCTCCTCCTCCTCCTCGTCCTCGTCGACATCGGCCTCCTCCTCGATGAACTTGTTCACGGCGCGGCGCTTCTTCTTGGGCTTGGGGCCCTTGGCGTCACCGCCCCCGCCCTTGCGCTTCTTGTGCGCGCCACGATCCTCGTCCTCATCGAGGTCCTCGTCGTCCTCCTCGTCGTCCTCCTCGTCGCGGACGAGCTCATCCTCCGAGACGTCCTCGTCCTCCGACAGGTTCCGGTCCAGTTCCTCCTCGCTCGATGACATGTCGGTGGTGCGTGCGAGTTCGAGGTGGTGGTAACGGGGTTGCTGCGCTGCCGCCGAAGCCGATCGATCGATCGATCAATCGCGATTGGATGGAGCGCTTTGAGCTTGCTCACACTCGCTCCTTGGGTGTGTCTTGAGACTCACTTCCCCCTTGCTTGGTGGGGTTTTTGGCTGTTCCATCTCTCAACAGCCCAATCCCTCGTTTGGGATTGCACCGCTGTCCCGTGTTTCAGTTTGATACGGAGCAAGAATACCGGTTAGGAGGTTGATGCCAATACCGGTAGTTCATACCGGTCGAGGGTGTGTGTGATGATTGAGGTTTGGAAAGTCAGTCGCAACGTGACGAAGAACAGCAACACCCACACATACACATACCGCTGCTAAAGCTCGAACTTGTGCGAGGGCCCCAAGCCTGAGACTGACCCGGATCGCCATCGTCGTGAGCGAGCACGTTCAGCGAGGATCACAGCAGAGCGGACCCGACGATGCTCGAGGGGATGAGCCCGGCGCCCCAGCGACCGGCTTCCGAGACGACCACGACGACCTCGGACTCGAGTGACCCGCAGCCCGCGGCATCCGAGGCATCAATAACAGCAATGGGGTCGGGCCTGGGCCTGGATGTGCTCGTCGCCAGTCCGCGGCTGCTCGCGCGGCTCGTGGCGTTCGTCGGCAATCCCGGTGCACTCCGTACGTTTGCGCATCGTGATGATGATTGATGATGCGGGCTTTTGCCGGCCCCATTGATGGTGTCTGCGTGCTGATGGTTTTGGATGTGTGCGTAGTCGCCTTGAGCACGACATGGGCCAACAAGCTCACGAAACCGGAGGTGTGGGAAATTCTCGCAGACGTACCATGCCGCCCTCTTCTCTCCAACTGCTTCCGGAGGGCGTCGTCGTATTGTTACCGGGAGCTGGACGTACCATCCCCGTAAGTTGGATGTCGCTTTCCGGCGTATTGTTGGCGATGGAGGGTTCTTGATCGGATCGCGCTCGCAGAAATGTCAATCGTCGCGGCTCCCCTCCGGTCATACGAGCGTGCTTGCTCAATGAGCGCACGTCAGTGCGTGAATACGTGGGCGACCTGCGACTGATGGTCCACGAACGTCAATGGTTTGACGCAAAATCGAGCATCTTGCGTTTGAACGAAGTGCCCGAGTTGAGTGATCCGTACGAAAGGAAGAATTCGAACCCGTTTGAAAATATCAAGATTCTCTCCCGTGATCGCTATCATGCACATTTGGAACCACGGGTACGTTGATCAGGTCTTTGCTTGCACGGGATAACAATGAAATGTGATCTTATTGGGTGCTGCTGCAGGTTTTGACGGGCTCAATGGAACAAGGTCGTGCGAGCTTTTATTTATGGTCCCTTCAAGGCCGGCAATTGCGTGCTTCCATGTCGCAATCTTCTGCTTCTTGCTATCACTATTGCAATGATGCTTTGGCTGTTGGTTGCACGGATGGCTCGGTGAAGTTTTGGGATTTCAATGCCCTTGAGAGCAAGCGCTTTGGTGCGAAAGCACTCCTGAATGCTTCGCCGACTGCATCCATAACCCATCGATCATCGATGGGTTTAATGCCGTTTCTGCGGACAAGATCGAAGGACAAGGTTGTGAACGTGTATATTGATCACAATGATGGAGCACTTTTGCACATGGCCACATCCACAGAGAAAGGCGAAGCGAACGTATGGGATGTGATGAAAGGCGAGATTCTGATGACAATCGACGCACAGAAGATTCACAAGTCGGCGTTGCCGCGCTCCCAACGTGAAGCAACTCCTCAAATCACGAGTTTGATGCTGTTTCGAAACACACTTGTTTGTGGCACCTCTTGTGGCTTCATCCGAGTGTATGACCTTCGAAGTGGCCGCCTGACACATAGACTTGCCGGGCACCCAGGTACTTTTTTAATGCATGTTTATTCTTGCGACCGCTTGTGCTTACTCCTGTTTTTGTAGACGCAGTAGTCAAGACTGATACAAAGGGGCGTGTGTTGTGGTCTGCTGGGCGGGAAGGAACTGTTCGATGGTGGGGAGGAAAGACTGCAAAAGTTTTGTCAAAGTCGGCGCTCTGTAGTGGTGGAATATCTGCGAGGGCCCTCGAAATGGACGAGACTGTCGTCGTTGCTGGATACAGTGATCAAGGCATGGAAGCTTGGGATGTTCGGACCCAGCAATCGTTGTGCACATTCAGCAGTGCTGAGCACGGTGGAGTAAAATCTCTTCAGTTTGATAGCCGCAAGATTGTGACCGTTTCGAACTCGGGAAAGGTTAGTTTGACTCCATATATCTTGCTCGTGTCCCTACTGACAGTGAGTTTCAGGCTGCATTGTGGCGGTGGTATTGCCCGAATCCTGTAAAATGGTTCGAGCCTCCTGCCTCGTCATCACGTATTGAGTCAGCACAATTCAGTGACACCAGTCTGCTATTTGGAACTGACTGCGGAGAGCTCGTGAGCTATGATAGAATCTCTGTTGGAGCGTGATCTTCTGGCGAGGTTGTAAACAATGTTGTCCAAAGACTTGTTGGTTCTCATTCCGTTCTGTGGCAATCGACTGTACCAGCTGTTGTTACTGGTGGTCTCTTTATGTAGACGACTTTCCCCTTCATCTGCGTGTTATGGTCTCCCGATTTCGCGACGAGTACAGATTTCGCATGGCCTTGTGATGGCAGGCTGCTCACAGTCGTTGCAGGCATGTAGCGAGGGTTGAAGTCAAACCGCGTTGCCCCATTCGCAGCGTTGGGCCTGCGTGTGATGACCCCTGCGCTGGTCTCGAAGAGGATCGCGGGATCCGATGCTGGTGGATGTACAATATTGCTCGGCTTCGCTCCCATGTTGCATTCCTGCTCCTGGATGTCGGTTGGGCCCCGAGGCTCGCACTAAATATACCAGAGCTCCATTTCCGACCATGGCATCCAGGCAACATGATCACGGGGCGACAGACAACGCACTAGCTCTAATATCAAAACGTGTCGCTACTAAATAAGGATGGTGTAAGGCCGCGAAATCCGACAAAGATGACATCACGGCCGTGCTTCCCCGTCTCGATCTTGACAGGGTAACATTCGGCTTGGAGGGCGAACCCCAATTGGCAGGTCCCGTCTCGAAGAGAAAACGGCCAACGGTGGCGGGGGCACGATACGCAAGTCGTTCCATCGTAATCCTCAATGTCTCCGAGGTATAATGAACCGCCTTGATGGGGACAGGAGTTGTCCATCGCATAGAGGCAGCCGCGATGCTTGAAGATCGCCACAGCCTTGCCGTTCATCTCGACCTTGATGCCTAAATTTCCATAGTCGAGCTCTCAGAATTCTTCCACAATTCACGGATCGTGACCGATCCTGTGGTGTCATCACACAGTCCTCGGTCATGTCCACGCACCGATTGTTGTGCGCTTGAAACCGGGTTTAATCCGTTTCTTGCCGTCGACAGAGTACACATATTGGGGTTGATGCTCGCTGGCCTCGAGGACATCTGTGGTGGAACGACGACCACAAGGAGCAACGTGGCGGCGTGAGAACAAGCTTCCCCCGAGTCTTCAATATCGTTAAACCTCTCACGGCCACAGTGATTCGATCTCGAACGTACCATCGGGACACACATCCGAGTCGAACCACAAGAGATTCGGATCGGGCGCCGGCGGCGGGTCCGGTATGTACTCGAGGCTGCTCCAGCGGTCGAGCCCATTCATCGTGCCGTGGGAGAGTTCGTGTTGTCGATGCGCGGCCCCAGCCGACGATCGGGCGCCCGAGGTCGCAGTGTGCAGACGACGTCAGTTGATGTTGAATATGTTGGAGGCGGGGCGTTTTCAAATTCAAAAATCGACAAATTCGAGAAAGAGGACCATCTTACCGTGAGCAATATTCATAAGTGCGATTTTGACAAATTGTGTCGAAGATTTCTATGGTGGACCCCCGCAAGCAGTCATCTTGCGGAAATCCGTTTTCCGCGCATCCAGCCCGAGGCCCATCGCCGCTGCACCACGAAGACATGAGCCGCTACGGAGGAGGAGGCGACGAATATCGCGGTCGGGGCCGCGAGCGCGACCGCAGCCGCGATCGAGGGTATCCCGGTGGGGGCTCTCGTGGGGGTGGCTCGCGGGGTGGGGACCGTGATCGCGGCGCCCGGCGTGGGGCCGAGCAGCCCGGGGGAGGCGCTGAGCATCTCGCCCGGATTCACGGCACAGAGGAAGACCGCGTGAACTGCCCGTTTTACTTCAAGATCGGCGCGTGTCGGCACGGGGATCGCTGTTCCCGGCTGCACAATAAGCCGGTCTTCAGCCAGACGATCCTCCTCAGCCACATGTACCAGAACCCCATCTCTCAGGTCATCTCCCAGAATGGGGACCCAAACTCGCTTAACCACAAGCAGCTCGACGAGGAGTTTGAGGATTTTTACGAGGAGATCTTCGAGGAGCTCTGCAAGTTTGGCAAGGTCGAGGAGCTCAACATCTGCGACAACCTTGGAGACCACTTGGTCGGCAACGTTTACGCCAAGTACACGGACGAGGAGGATGCCGCGGCCGCACAGAAGGCCCTCTACGGTCGCTTCTACGCCGGTCGGCCGCTGATCTGCGAGTTCTCTCCTGTAACCGACTTTCGCGAGGCCCGCTGTCGGCAGTTCGATGAGGGCACATGCAACCGCGGGGGCTATTGCAACTTCATGCACATCAAGACGGTCTCCCGTTCGATGCAACGGGAGCTCGAGCGCTTGTACAACCGCGGGCGCCGGGGAAAGAGTCGCAGCCCCAGTCGTAGCCGCAGTCGTAGCCGAAGCCGCAGCAAGAGCCGTCGGGACAAGGGCCGTTCACGATCGGCCTCGCCGTCACACGGCGGTGGTTCCAACCGTGATCGTCGGAGCTCCCGCCGGCGCTCCCAGTCCCCGACTCCGAAGAAGAGCCGTCGTTCCCGCAGCCGCAGCGCGTCACCAGCGCCGCGTAAGGGGGACATGCCCGGGAAGTAAGCGTAGAGAGGCAGTCTAGGTGCTCATGGTGCCTTTCCATTTTCTCGCCTTCCGGCGGTGCCCCAGGCATAAAGAGGGCGTACTATTTGGATTATTGGGCGGGAACTCGATTGCAATTGTTTGGTTTTTTCGCGGTTGTTGAAGTTGTGGGTTGGATGGCGAGCATCCAGAAGCAACGACCCCCAAACGAGGTTTTGAGAATGGAGCCTCAGCGACAAAGGCCATGGCTGATGAGCGAGACGCAGCTACTCCACGGTCGCGTGTCCGCTTCCGTGAGTCAGCGGCTTCCGTCGGGACTGGTACCGCCGAGTCGAGTGCGGTTGGTCATTGATGGCCATGTCGTGGCGTCAACGACCACCGGGCAGAATGGCAGCTACGTCTTGCCCTTCCAGGTCTCCAGGCGGCAAGAGACTCCGTCGCGTGTGGTTCACGTCGAAATTGATAATCCCGATCCTTGTCATCGCGTCCATGCGGTGGTGACACCTCAATTCGTTGCTGAGGTTCCACCCCTCGGCTGGCCGACATTGGGGGTATGGACGGAAGACATTCACTTGTTGGAAGGTCAAGGCGAAACTGGATGTGGCGTTGAAGCCCTCAGTAGCTCCGATGATCTTGCGTTTCTTGCACTTCCTGGTCGAAGCTCTCGATTGTTAAAACCCGTGTCCCTGGTCGCGTGCATGGTTTCATTGCTGCTCATGATGAAGTATGCCACTCGCGCCAGAGTAACGAGGGGAAACCAAAAAGTAATTGGTTGTCGATCCCGACGACATCGTCCACTGGCAAACTGTTCCAGTCGTAATCTGACGTGTTCCAAACCCATTCGTCGCGAGACCAACCATCATGGCCGCTTTCAAATATCCACAATACTCTACGAACCAGGACAGGAAGTGGCAACAATAATCCAAGATGCTTGACAAGGACTGGCGCTTAGCATTTGGATTATACTGAGACATGATGGGAAGCATATCAACTGTATCAAACACCTAATAATCGGCAAGGAACGACGCCTGCATATTTTGCTTGCGTCGCCGCTCCCCTTTCAGCTCGTTGCTTCGCTGTTTCCTGGAAGACGATTTCTTATCAAATACATCGCGCTATGAATGGAGAGCATCATGTTAGCAAGTCAGTCGGGCGAAGATGGTATGTGACTTACCCGATCGATGCCTCTGTCTTCAAGAGTTTCAGGGAGATCCAGAAGATGACGAAGCGCGTTGTTATATTTAATGTGCTCCTGGAGGCCAATGTTGAGGCAGTCCTTGATTGCGTCGAACTGAACAACCGATTTCCATGATCGAATTTCCAGTTGCTCGTTCTTCACCGAAAAAGAGATCTGAGGAGACTCGCCATTCTGCACACAATATCTCAGCCATTTCCGGGATTGCTTGCAAAGCGCAATGCCCACCTACCGCGAGAGTTGCGTGAATGTCACGAAAAACAGACCGCTGGACTTTTCGATCTTTTTTGCTGTTTTTCTTGCTGCTATCCTTGCTCATAGTGCGCAGTTTTTCGACGATCTCGACGTCACAAGGAAAAGCCAACCCACACTTTTGACTGCTTTCGAAAAGTAGCGCAATGTTCTCGCCAGCAGCCGATCGCACGTCTACGTCTTTGTGATCCAAAAGAACAAGGAAACTTGGAAGGAATCTGGCAACAAAACCAAGTCAGCAATGTGGAGGAAGTATTCAGCAGACAAGGTTGCAGAATACCGGTTGACAAAATCCTCGTTTGCGAGTTCATCCTCCGGGAGAGCAGAAGCAAGGAGCCCCCACCCTCCGAGCGCACTGGAGCAAATCCCACCGAGAATGCTCAAATCAAAGTACTTTTCGAGAAGCTGAAAGAGTTCTTCTTCGTTTTCGTCCTCGACGCTGCACACAAAGCAGATCATAACCAACGCACGGATTGCCTGGAGCGCTGTCAACGTCAGACACCAATGGCGATCAGACGCGAGAAGCAGTAGCACTTACAGCCGATTTCACTTTTTGTGATCGGGAGGTCTTTGCCAGTGGTTCAAGCACATTTTTCGCTCGCTGGAAGAACCGCTCGTCGTCGGAACCAAAAATGATACTGAGAACCGCCAAGACCTTTGAACCCAAGACAGCTTCGTCTTCAGATGGTTTTCGAAGGCAAGCTAAGACATTGTCGACAAAACTGCGCACGGTATCAGCATAACACGAGACAAACCAAGTCACATGACCGTTTCTTACGTGTCGCTAACATCCTCGTGTGGCAAGTATTGCAGAACATGAGAATGAAGCTTATTCAGAGCGGCCACTCGAGTGGTTGTTCTGGGATCAGGATGCAGCAGGTGGAAATCAGCACGATGATCACCAGCATACAGGTTCAGCGCATGCCTGGGTACCGCCTCTCTGTGAGCTCCTCGATGGCTTCGTCGATGGCTTCGTCGTCGCCATCGCTCTTGGTGTACGTGTCATAATAGTCCGCGTCTTCCGAGGCAAACGTTTGCCTCGTCTCCACGGATGCGAGCGAGACAGCATCGTCGTCATCGTCGTCATCACGGCGCATGGAGCGACCTGGCAGCATTCGGATGGTCATCGTTCCGGCGGTGCTCCTGATCCCGTTGGGGCACTTCGCAACTGCCCCAGTAGCCGCAGGTCGGCTCAGCAGCGCCGCTCACCTCCACCGCGCTTCTTGCCCATGATCGACGCTAGTTGAAGTGTCAAAACACCACTGCGCCCTGCGTGCTCTTGTCCCCACGCCGCCTGCGGTCGACGTCAGTCGGTTCGAAGGAATCTTGTCTTTGTGTTGGGCACATGTGGTTGGCGTATTGCTGGTGTGGTCAGTGACCATCACTTGTGCCAACAAAAACCCAGAGAAACCAAAGCAAAAGTTTACCAAATATGGGATCCCTCGTTACAAAAATCACCAATATCGCATATTTCTGTCCAATGATTGGTGTATAATTCTATTGTATGGAATCTATTGGTCCAAAGTACCAAGTGCAATTATCCCCACGTGGCCATCTCCAACTTGCGATCTCAATCCAAAACCTTTGCCGCCAGTGGGGAAGGCGAGACACGAAGAAGAGCTCGCCGTCGCCGCTCGCAACGACCTGACGCTTTTGTGTACGTGCCATGCAAAGGGAGAGAGAAAAGAGGGATGAAGAGGGGGAGGGGAGAATGATGCTGATGGTCGTCGCCCGGCCGCTGTGGGTTGTAGGGGAAAGGCCTCAATGAGCACCAAGCCCGTGACCGTCGGGGACGTGAACGCGACGGCCGACGACGTTCGCAACCGCGTGAGCGTCACGGACTCGGACATGGACGTCGACCAGTGCGGACCGAAGATCGACGAGAGCCTCTACAGCCGCCAGCTCTATGTCATGGGCCATGAGGCCCAGATGCGCATGGGTACGGCGAACGTGCTCATCGTTGGGCTCAACGGCCTCGGCGTCGAGATCGCCAAGAACGTCATCCTCGCGGGGGTCAAGAGTGTGACGCTGCATGACGACACGCCGACCTCGTCGCTGGACCTCGCGTCGCAGTTTTACCTCACGGCCGAGGACATTGGCCACCCCCGCGCTGAACGCTCGCTGAAGAAACTCGCCGAGCTCAACCCGTACGTGCAAGTGCACGCGCATTCGGGCAAGATCACGGAGGAATTCCTCCTGGGCTTTCGGGTGCGTCATTGTCGAGCGCGAATGAACTAGTCCGTGGGGGTTGATGATTGAGCCGGTGATTGTGTCGGTGGCGATGCAGGTCGTGGTCTTGGTCAACGCGACGATGCAGGAGGCCTTGCGTCTTGACAAGATCTGCCACGATAACTCGATTGGTTTCATCAAAACGGACGCCCGAGGAGTCTTTGGCTCGGTCTTTTGCGATTTTGGCCCTGAGTTCGTGGTCTCGGACCGGGATGGGGAGCAACCGGTGACGTGTATGGTGTCATCGATCTCGAACACGCTGCCCCCCGTCGTGACAGTGCACGATGAGGCGCGCCATCAACTCGAAACCGGCGATTATGTCACCTTCCGAGAAATCACCGGTTTACCGTTCTTGAACGATTGTGCTCCGCGGAAGATCACCGTTACCGGTCCATTCACGTTCACGCTTGATGTTGAAGACGAAGCGGACAAGGCCCAATTCCAGAATGGTGTCACGTGCAGTGGTGGCTACGTGACGCAGGTGAAGCAGCCGCTGAAGGTCAAGTTCAACCCGCTTGCTCATGCGATTACCCATCCTGGCGATTTCCTCATCAGCGACTTTGCCAAGATGAACCACCCGGAGCTTCTTCACATTGCCTTCCGCGCTCTTGACGTGTTCCAGGAACTTCATGACGGCCAGTATCCAACCCCTGGTTCCATCGTTCATGCTGAAGAAGTATATAACCACGCTGTTGAGCTGAACAAGCAGGCGGCATCAAAAAAAGAATTTCATGTGGATCACTTGGAAAGTGAGCAGTCGAAGAAGGTTGTCATCGCGTTGGCCTCGGGGTCGTTTGGAGTTATTGCTCCCATGGCAGCGTTCCTCGGTGGGATTGTTGGCCAGGAAGCCCTGAAGGCATGCAGTGGCAAATTCACTCCGATCCAACAGTTCTTCTACTTCGACGCTATCGAGTGTCTTCCGCAGTCTGTTTTTGTTGGGTCTGCTGAAGAGTTCACCCCAATCGGCGATCGCTACGATGCTCAAGTTGTGGTATTCGGTCGAACGCTGCAAGCGAAAGTCAAGAATTTGACTATGTTCCTCGTTGGTGCTGGGGCGATAGGTTGTGAAATGCTCAAGAACTGGGCGATGATGGGAGTTTCGTGTGGTGAGGGAAGTGTGATTCATATCACGGATATGGATACGATCGAGAAATCGAACTTGAACCGTCAGTTCCTTTTCCGTTCCAAGGATGTTCAGCAGCCCAAATCATCGGTTGCCGCACGAGCGATCAAAGCCATGAACCCGGATGTGAATGTCCAGGCATATGTCTCTCGTGTCGGAGCCGAGACCGAAGCACAGTTCAATGACGATTTCTTTGAATCTTTGTCTGGCGTCTGTACTGCTTTGGACAACGTGGAGGCCCGTTTGTACATGGATCAGCGGTGCCTATTTTATGGTTTGCCGATGCTCGAGTCCGGCACGCTGGGAACGAAGGGCAACACCCAGATTGTCGTTCCCCACAAGACCGAGAACTATGGTGCATCGCGTGATCCACCAGAAAAGAGCATCCCTATTTGCACGCTGAAGAACTTCCCTAATGCGATTGAGCACACGTTGCAATGGGCTCGTGATTGGTTTGAGGGCGAGTTTTTCCAAGCACCTTCAGATGCGAACCAGTACCTTGCTGGGGGCAACTTTCTGAAGCAGTTAAACGAACAGCAAAATACGAAGCTTGAAACTCTCGAGCGACTGAAGCATTCACTCGTCGACTCTCGTCCGCAAACGTTTGAAGACTGTATCGCCTGGGCACGTTTCAAGTTTGAAGACTTATTCAGCAACCAAATCAAGCAATTGCTGCATAATTTTCCATTGGATCAGGTATGTTTGCGTGTATGAGCATTCTGATCGTAGCAAGTTTAATTACGAGCATTGTTTGTGTAAATCAGGTGACAACTTCAGGCACTCCCTTTTGGTCCGGTCCCAAGCGCCCCCCAACACCAATCACGTTCGATGCCAGCGATCCGGTGCACATGGACTACGTTGTCGCTGTTGCTAACACGCGTGCACGAATTTACGGTTTGAAGGGTCACCACGACCGAGGGCTTTTTTCCAAGGTTCTCGGAGAGCTCGTTGTGCCGGCATTCGCTCCACGTGACGGTGTGAAGATTGCTGCGTCTGAGGCCGAAATGAAGGAAGATGTGCCGAAAATGAACACTGATGATCAGTGCGACTTCATTTTAAAGACGCTTCCGAGCCCCGAAGCTGTGGGAGGTTACCGGATGGCACCTGTCGAATTTGACAAGGACGATGATACACATATGGAGGTTATTGTCGCAACCTCGAATCTGCGTGCGAGAAACTACAAGATTCCTGAGGCCGATATGCATCGCTCTCGATTCATTGCTGGCAAGATCATCCCAGCCATTGCTACAACCACAGCACTTGTCACCGGGCTCGTTTGTTTTGAGTTCCTCAAGGTGTTCCAGGACAAGCCGCTTGACAACTACAAGAATGGGTTTGTTAACCTGGCGCTGCCCCTTTTCGCGTTTTCGGAGCCCATTGCCCCCAAAACTACGGTTACGAAGCTCAAGGGCGAAGAGTACAAATGGACTGCTTGGGATCGCCTGGACATCGATGTTGGGGACATCACGCTCCGCGAATTTCTGGACTATTTCAGCAACGAGTACGAGGCAGAGATCTCCATGCTCTCGTATGGCGCGACGATTCTGTACGCCATGTACTCTCAGAAGTCGCGGTCGAAGGAGCGGATGGCGATGAAGATTTCGCAGCTCGTGGAGACAGTGACCAAGAAGCCTATCGACCCCAACCTCAAGTATCTGATTTTGGAGGTGTGTGCCACGGACGCCGATGACGAGGATCTTGAGCTCCCGTACCTGCGTTTCCACTACAAGAAGTAGACATGAATGCTCGGTGAGGGGGGCGAATGCTGCACAATGACGAAAACACCCCACTTAGGGTCGTTCAGAAATATATCTTCCACTTTATCCTGAATTTCACGTTTTAGTTTGAAGCCGAACTGTCGATGTCGGTTCCTAACACCAAATCTTCCTGCTATTAGTTCGCATCCACAGCATCAACCCACAGCTGACGAGTGCCTGGCACCATGGCGCTCAACGTCGCCTTCGGGCATCAGACCAAGCGCGTGCGGGTGACACCGGGGATGACCATGGTATCGATTATGTGATGCTCCTCTGCGTCGGCTCGCGTGCGGTGTCTGAGAGGCGCTCTGGCGCGGGGGCACTTCGGTGTTTGTGTGATGCAGTTTCAGGTCGTCGAGCAGGCGTGCGAGCACTTTGGCCTCCCCAACGCCGCGCAGTTCGAGCTCACCCACCGCCAGCGGCCCGTGGACCTCGCGACGCCCTTTCGCCTGACGGGGATCTCCAACAACGCGGCACTGGAGCTTCAACGCCGCGCTGGGGGCGCCACGGGCAGCGACCTCGTGGATGGCGGCGTCGTCGAGCACGCGGCGGCGTCGGTCCGTGTCGCCGTCCAGCTCCTGGATGGTCGACGGCGCATTGAGGCATTCCCCAGCGATCGTACCCTCGAGGCGATTCTTCACTCGCTCAAGTTGCTCCCCGCCCATGAGGAGGTATCGTCAAACATGGCAGGGCTGACGAAGCCAAACTGGCGACTTGACACATTGCCATTCGTGCGTGCAGTTTTCTCTCAACTTTCTCCAGCGGGAGATTCCGTACACGGCACTGGCGACGACAACCCTGCAGGGTGCGTCGTTGTTGTCCTGCTGTCGCCTTCACTGTGGTTTGTATTACGCGATTGACGCTGACATCTCCCATTGACCTTGCCCAGATCTCGGTGTTGTCCAGGGGTCGGCCATGTTCCGCATGCAACGATCAGCGACAAACACTGCCACGCAGCCACCGCCACCTCCGACGCCAGGCCGATCGATCAAGGTCGCGGTATCTGGTGAGCCTCCTCTGCCGTTGGCCCCGCAGCCACGCCAGAAGAGTGAGGCCAAGTCGACGGCAGCCACACCGTCGGCCCCTGTGCAATCACCCCCTACGCCGTCAATAGGCCAATGCGATATCGAGATGGCTGCCGAGTCCAAAGAGGCATCCAGTGGGATGAGCGCACCCCCGCGAATGAGCGGTTATGATGCCCTACAGCGTCTTCGAGGGAGCTGCTTCGACGTTGTCTCACGGGCCGCGGTCATGACACTGATGAAGATTCTCACGAACATCTTGTCGCATCCAGGTGTTTATCTTGCATTACCGTTGCGTTTGATTGCTGCTTTTCTTACTGTGAATCTAACTGTCACTGCCCGCAGACAACGAGAAAATGCGAGCGATTCGCCTCGCGAATCCGGCGTTTGAGCGCAACGTTGGTCAGCATCCAGGCGGAATTGAATTCTTGCTCTCTGTTGGCTTCGAATTTGACGGCGAGCAGCAAGTACTGGGCCTGTTATCACCAGACAAGGCCAAATTGAACGAAGGACTCCGACTGTTGGCAAACGAGGCGGATGAGTTGATGATCGAGGAGACAGCACGCCCCAAGGTCGTTGTCCCTGTGGCGGCGGACCCGACGTTTGATGCATTCAAGCCCCAGATCACGAGGATGGCAATGCAGCCTCGGGGGCCCAGCGCTACTGAAGTTCTGGTCGACAATTTGAAAGCACGGCAAGAACAGCTTTTGCGAAGCGTTGAAAAGCCTTCGCGCAATACCAAGGTCACCTTCCCAGGTCAGCCGACATCGACCATCGTCCAATCGGACATCCTATCGGAAGATGAGCCGTCAGACGCTGCTCTCGTGATCGCGAGCATGAAAGCAAGACGTGCGGAGATGGAAAAGGCTCAGGTATGACGTTCTATGTATATGAAGACTAGGCTTCACGGAGCTGATTTCCACTTGTGCTAGAACTTTCGTACCCAAGCAATGCGGGAACTGGATGAGCTCAAACGCAAGAAGGTGTTTCAGTCGACTCTCATTCGCGTCCAATTCCCTGATCGAGGTAATCATGGCACCGGCACGGTCGAGTATGACGCAACTCATACTTTTTTGCGCACGTAGTAACCTTGCAGGCGGCGTTCCACCCAAATGAGAGGATTGTCGATGTGATTGATCACGTTCGAGGTTGCCTTGACGTGTCAAGTGACCAACAACCATTTTACCTATACGTCTCCCCACCTCGACAAAAACTTGATCCTGAGGGCTCACTGTCGGATCTCGGATTAGTCCCCGCGGCTCATGTGTACTTGTCGTGGATGTCTTCGATCCCGACTGCCGAAACCCCTGGGTGGTACCTCCGTCAAGATTTCGTAAGATGCTCGCAAGAATCACCTCAATTATACTGGGCGTCTAACCGTCGTACTCTAGCTGACATCTGAACTAGCGGAGTCAAAACAAGATGAAGACCTGCTGTATCCCTCACCAATCGCATTGGGTATGTTTGTTTGTGTCCAATACCGAAACGCATTGTGCTGATTTGTTTCTGCATTGCAGACGAATCAGCAGTAAAGAAAGCGGCTGTCAGCGCTGCAGGGGAGGCAGCCGCAAAGCGTGCTGGAGGAGAGGCCAAAGGAAAACCAGGAAAGAAGCCTTCATGGCTCAAACTTTGAGAATCAAGTAATCATGACAGTTTAGAATGTGTTTTTTTGCACTCATTATTGACCATCTCTACTTGGAGTTGGAGTCTACAGTTTCGGATTTCATTGGCGAGTCAGCGATGTCGCGTTTACTGACCACCTTCAGTCGCATCGTAGAGGGCGGAGCTGGGACTCCATCGGAATCCTCATTCGCACTAGCAGTTGACGCAGTGTCGTCATTCCTGTAGATAGTCTTGCCTTGGGCGTTCGCAGCAATTCGCTTATCGAGCATTGCCTTCCGCTGAAGGAAGTCGAATCCGCGGATTGCATTTCGAGCCAAGAAGACACGGTAGAAGCTGGCCCACTTCAGCTCACGCGAGGCGGGCCCTGTGCGCCCAATCGTACGACTGATCTGCGCAGTCGCATTGAGGCGACGTGACGTGGCCTTCTCTTCCTTTTCTTGCTGGATTTTTTCAATTACCATCGCGCGCTTCATCTTTTTCGCCAGCTCTTTCTTTGAGAGCTTTACACGGCCCGCGGAACGAGAGGCATCGTTCTCCATGTTCAACTTCTCCGGGGCCATCGTGCCGCGGCAGCTCTTGGCCTTGCAGTAGCACCGCCACTCCAATGCTTGGCTCGTGTGGAATTGGTAATCGTAAGACAGTTCCTCCCCCGCGGCAATATCTTTGCAGGCAGTGATGCCAATCCGGTTGACCCCTCGGACATTCCACTTGAGTAGACAGCAGTTTGGATCGCACGAATGATTGATGAACCGTGATACACTCCCCTTGTGTCTGGCGTCAATGTAGACGCCGTTGCTCAGCTCCATAATGTACATATTCTTGTCCTCTGGATGAAGTCGAGCGTGCTCATTGAGGCGACGATCCTTCTCCTCCTCATTGATGACCTCGCCAACATACTCAATCACCAACTGGCCGGCCTTGACGGGTTCCAGGACACGAAGGCCCCACCCTTTCTCCGCTGTGTGAAATCGCTCAAAGCGTGGATAGAGACGCTGATGAAGAGCGCGGTTGCCGCACTGCTCGCCCAGTGGACAGTTCGATTCCTTGTTTTTATCGGAACGATTGAATGGGACACCCGGTGTCGGCGCTGGCCCAAAGCACTCGGTGAAACTCAGGCGGTTGATACAATTGTCATCGCATGCTTTCTTGCAAATGCACACGGGGACATCTTCCAACGACTCCTTGGTCTGCTTGAACGTGTAGATGTTCTTCACGAGCGTACGGTACGTCGGGGGTTGCTGCTTGACAACCTCCATCAGATCAAGCTGCAGCCGAAAGTGATGGCAGTCTCGGATATCCTCGGCGCGAGGCTCGTTCTTGGGCAGGTAGAGGCTCGGGAGGGTCAGCTTCGAATCCACCGTCACACTATCGAACGTCGGGTCCACCAGGTACTGCGTGGGGATCCGCGGGAGTTTGTCATTCGGGTGGCGCCAGCAGAGCAGCCCGAGGTTGTTGTAGCGGGCGCTTGGCGGGACGCAGAAGGGATGATACGACTCGGGGCACTTGAGACAAAACATGAGTTCCCCGGCCTTGGACTTCTTGGTGTTCTCACAGACCGAGCAAACGTGGCGCGGGCACCGAAAGGGCGCATCAAAGTCCCGCTCGCCGTCCTCCGCGCTCTCGGGTGCGTCCGACGACCCAACGGCGTTGCCGTTGGCACCGTTCGTGGTCTTCACCCGTCCATGTCGCCGCGCGTGCTTGTTGGCGTCGATGCAGCTCTGGTGGTAAAACTTGCCACACGATGGGATGCTGCAGCGAAAGACCCCGCCCTTGGCCCCGATGGTGTCGTTCCGCCCGCAGGCAAAACACTCCTGCTCGTTGGTCCGGCACTGCTCGCAGAGCCACTCCTCCTCCTCGGGGACAGCATCCAGGCCCAAACACGACAGGTGATACGAGTTCAGGCACCCTCCGTCGCAAAAGACCATATCCGTGAGCGCGTCGTCCTCGTACTCACCGCAGACCCCACAGAGGTTGTCCTCCTGGGCCTCACGGGCGCATTCCTCGGCCGACTTCTTCTTGCTGGGGGTCGTGACCGTGGGTTTCCGCTTCACCGGGGTGGTATTCAGCACGCGCTTGGTGATCCGCCGCCCCGATCGCGTGGCCCCGGCCTCGACAAAGGACGCGGGCTCACTTGTCGCGAGGATTTGGGCCATGTTGGCGTCGTGGGCCTGGGTGGTGATCGCCATGGCGCGGCTCTGCTTTGCCTTGGAGACTCGCGCGTCGTTCTTGGCCCAGGCCTCCGGGGCATGACGGCCCCGTGGGGCGATCCGCATGCGGCTCGCCGCCAGAATGTTCTCGTCGGTCTTCTTGTTCCAGCCCATATAGTGCACGCGGTAGCCGCCCTCGTTGACGCTCTCGAGCTTGGCCGCGAGCCACTGCTTGGTCCCGATGCAGAAGACGTCGACCTCCGTGCCGGCCTTGAGGTCATCGTAGAAGCCCTCGGGGATCTCCCCGAGGACCGGGGCTGTCGTCTCCTTCACCGCTTCCTCCTCCTGTTGCTGTTGATCCTGCTGCGTCTGTGGCGACGCCAGCGGCGTGTTGGCCTTGTCGTCCCGTTCCGTCTCTTCGCTAGAGTCGGGGACGATCATCGTGACATCCTCCTCTGTGTCGCTCGGCCGGGGCCGCTTCGACGGGGCGGCGCCCGTCCCGGGGATCTCCTCCTCGGCCTCTGCCTCGGGCTCCGCGTTCGCTGGGCGCTTCTTCCTGCGCTCCCTTTCGTCTGGGGCTGCTGCTGCCTCGGGCAACATCTCGAGGTCGCCATCGACGTCGCCGGTGGTCGTCACGTCATCGCTCGGAGTCCGGTCCCCGGCCGTCGGGCCACCGGGCGAGGGGACAGCGACGATCCCCGCCACCGGGTCCATGGGCTGCTGCACCGCCGCCGCGTCCATCGTCGCCATCACGAGCGGAGTTGCGTGTGCTCGGCTCACGCAACAGCAACGAACCAATGACGGGGGCGAGTGAACACCGGTGCTCGCTTTCTCTCCAATCACCGCCACTCGCGCCAAGGGGGCATTTGGCGGGGAAATGAGGGGTGTCGGAGATAACTGGAGACGATACCGGTTTGAATCGGAACCGTTCTCCCTTCCAAAGTGCACCCAGCCTCGGTAATCTAAAAACCTCAGTATACTCCACTAAGTACGAAATTGCCACCTCTCTACGTTGGGATTCCGCTTTGGGCGGCCCTTTCGTTCAGGAATGCAAATGGAACACCAACATGGGCTTTGGGTGGCTGTGGACTCCTGGGGGCTCAGAGGGAGTATTCGCTGTCTGGCGAAGGGACCCACTAGCCGAGCACGCGGAAGGAGTCTATTATCCCGGTCAACTAGGCCGCTCGGCCAGTACCCTCGTCGTGAGAAGAGGATTCGCTCGAGAGACGAACGATCCGTTTGAGATATGTGGGGTCGAGTTGAGATCTCCTGTATGGAGGCCCGTTATGACCACACAATGCGGAGATGCCCTCATCAATACACATGAATAACATCGTCATGTTCAAAAATGTCCATACGTATCGGCCACTGCGCTACCAACTTCGATTTGAGATCACTAGAGCCATCGCAATGAGCGTGTTTCCCATGTTGCGTTTTCCATGTGCCACCCAAAGCCTCCGGAACGCCCCAAAGGGCCCAGGATCCTCCCTCCCTTCCCCTCCGGTTTTTGTTCTCCGCCTTTTGACAACTCCCAGACCCTAGCACCCCCCCTTCAGGTCTTCCTGGACCGATGATTGGCGGGATTTTAAGTTCGCTTCTTTTTATTGGCGGAGCGGTCGATACAACGAGCCCAAAGGTACTTTGCCCTAGGACTCTGTGACGCGCGCGAACCACCTTTTCTGCAGAGTTTTTGAAAAGTGCCCGGGGTTCTCCCCCCCCTCCTCCTCCTCTCTTTGTGGTCTTGAAAGGGTCTCGCACACTCTGCAAAAAAAGAAAACGAGGACACGCCGCGATGGCTGACGAGACCAAAGTGATGAGCCCCAAGGCTCAGGACGAGAAGAAGGACACGGGCGCCGCCGTTGAGGCCGCGGCCGAGGCCCCGGCCGCCCCGGCGGTCAACACGGAGGCCGCCAACAAGGAGGCCAAGGCCGACAAGCCCGCCGCCGCCAAGCGCTCGCCCGCGGCGCGAAAGGCCAAGTCGCCGGCCGCCGCCGCCGCCCCCAAGAAGAAGGAGGAGAAGCCTAAGAAGGCGGCTGCCCCCAAGAAGGCCACCAAGCCCGCCGCCGCTGCCGGTGAGAGCTCGGGCCCGTCGTACTTTGACTTGATTGTCGAGGCTATCTCGACGCTCAAGGAGCGCACGGGCTCGTCCCGCCAGGCCATTGCCAAGCACGTCATGGCCAAGAAGGTGAACTACGCCGCGCACTTCTTGAACAAGGCGCTCCGCACGGCCGTCGAGGCCGGCAAGCTCGTGCAGAACAAGGGTTCGTACAAGCTCGCTGCTTCGTTGAAGAAGCCCGCGGCCAAGAAGAAGTCGGCCAAGGTCACGGACAAGGCTGCCACGACCGTCAAGAAGACTGTCAAGACGGCCAAGAAGCCCACCGCCAAGGCTGCTGCCAAGCCCAAGGCCGCCGCCACCAAGAAGGTGACCGCCAAGAAGGGCCCGACCAAGAAGGCGGCCCCCAAGAAGGCTGCCAAGCCCGCTGCCTCGAAGAAGGCGACGGCCAAGGCCACGACCAAGAAGGTTGTGAAGAAGGCCAAGCCGGCTGCCGCCAAGAAGAAGTAAGCGTCTTTGTCTCCTATCACGCGTGTCGGCCCAAGTGGCGACGACGTGAGCCAGCGAGCGCTTCGACCTCGGTCGTGCATATTTGTTGTGGCTGTGCAGCCGCAACACACGGGCCCACAGCCCGCCCCTCTTTTCCCTCGGTGTTTTTCAACACCACCCATTTTGTGACGAGATATTTAATCATGGGCGATGGCAATCGCCTTTGTGTGTGTGGGCGGGGCTTGGATGTCTTTGTCATGTCGAGCCAAGCCCCCATGGGATTTGTAATCGATTGGTGTCGAATTGGGAGCTACTACGATGTTGCCAGGCACCCCGTCGGGCTATCGACGGTGGCGGCGCGTTCTGAATAGCGGCAGGGGCGGATCCTCTTCACGGAAGCCGCCGAGAAGCGCGCTCCGGCGTCATCACGAGCGCAGATAAGACCCATTTCCACTGAACCGCGCCGTATGCGCATTGATTGCCCCAAGTCCCGACCCCAGCCATCGATCATCCACGGTGTCTGCACAAGGTTATCTCCGATGATCATGGCCTCGATCACGCCGTCCCATGGTTTCCTGCGATCATGGGATGCACGACGTTGCACGGACGGCGATCAGCTCGCTGCGGTGGTTAGTGACTGGGGCTTTGCTATCTTTGTCACGCAGCATCCGCTGCGCTGCCATGATGGCAGTGATTCTGACTGGCCACTTTGGCCCGATGGGAACATGGGACGCCAGTGGCGGATTCTGATGCGCTCGTCTCTCGTCTCTCTCCATTCTCTCTCGTTCTCCATTCGCC